>CABHPQ010175514.1:0-42873 GCA_902168405.1 Peromyscus aztecus
GGGGAAGTGGGGAGTGAGTCCGGTGGTTAAGCTGGCTTTCTAAAATTTGAGACCAGGCCTCACTGTGTTGTTCAGGCTGGCTGTGAGATTCTGGGGTCATGAGTTCCTCATGCCTTAGCCCCCAGAGTAGTTGAGACTATACACAGGAGAGTCTGTGCCTGGCTGTATTTCGAGTTTTGCTTAAATATCCTCTCAGTGTTTCTGCAGTAAGATTGTATTACTTAGGTAGGTGAGTAAAGGCTGGTGAAAACACTGATGGCCCTGTTTTCCAGTATTTTATACTGTCTCATGGTCAAGATAAAGAAGGGTATAGAATGCACCCCTCCCAGGATAAGTAGGACACCTTATACTCTGTGCCATCCCATCATAAAATAAACACAGAGAGACAGGGCCAAAGGACATGATCTATTTGCTTTCTAACTAGAAGCACACAAGACTACCACTGACTTATTTATGTTTTTTTTTATATTGTGTAAAACCTTTGCCCGTTTATCTTTATGTTTAAGAAGAAATACTTTTGATAAGATGAGAGGTATTTTTGTACACTTGAGCCAAACTATTCCCAGGAGAACAGTCTTGGGTTGGCCCATAGCTCAATTCTGAACAATTACCCTGACATTATCCCGAAAACAATCCACGCAAGTGGTACTAAGAATAAATACGGCACAATGGAATAAAATTATCCTTCCAATCTAGGAATAGGAGTGATATTTCAGTCAGGAAATTGAAGTTTTTCCCAATGCATTAAGCTCTTAGACTATGGAAAAAGTCAGATTGCTGGGTTACTGATTGGGGTGGAACACTGTGAAGACAAAATACTAATGACTTGGTATGTACTGTCCACTGCCTCTACTATACAATAAAAGCTGTTCATTCTCGCTGGAGTTCCTCTGGATCACCTCACCTGAGGATGCATTGATTTCTAAGCTCTTTTTAAAGCTGGGACCTCTCAGTTAAGAAAGAAAAGAAATCCCGATATGCTAATTAGAGAAATGTGTTCTCAGAGCTGAACTCACAGAAATGGTGCAGGACCCAGAGGCCCCAGCAACCTACCTTCCTCTATGGCCCCCCGAAGCAAGATGTGATCCACCGTGAACGTCTCACTGCTATTGAGTAACATCTGCCAACAGCTGGTTCCCACAGGCTCCTTCGGCGTCTTTGTAAACAACCCCAGTTAACATCTTTGTCTTAGCTCCTTGTCTGTAAACGGTCTGCATCCTGAACTCATAATTTTGGTAATAAAGCTGGCTATGGGAACCCAGAGCAATGGTACAAATAAAGACAACTGAGATACTGTAAGGTCCAGATCAGTTGGATTTGTGAGAATCACTTAAAAGTCTTCAGATTGACAATGTCTGGGTCCTCTGAGTTCCAGAGCTGTGCTTCTGGTAGGGTCTTTTCACACAAGGGCTCTGTCACCACTGTGTAGTTGTAGGACTCTTTCTGTGACTTGGACCAGGATCACTGAGACCACAGTTCCCAAAGAGAATCATTTAAATACAGACAAACAGAGAAATATAAATGTATAGTAATTCAAATGTATACACACAGTCATTTAAACATGTGTGCATTTAAGTATAGGTTTTGATATATGGGTTTACATACACTGTGTGTATATGTATTCAAGTGTATAATGATCCCTTGGTCACCACAAGGGATTGGTTCCAGGATCCAGGTAGATGCTCAACTGTCAGAAGACCAAGTGCCTTTAGTGCATACAACCACAGGCATCCTTCTGTATGGCTCAAGTCACCGCTCATTTGTTTATGACGATGTGAACGTCATGGAAATTGTAATGTGCAGCGGGGTGGGGCGCAGGAAAATGTCTGTGCATGTTTGGCATAGATGCGATGATTTCTTCCTCCACATATGTTTATCTGCATTTGGTTGAATCCACACATGTGGAACCCCTGAGCATGGAGCGCGGACCGCATAGAGATGTCTACATGGGTTAGCTCTCCCTCTTCTTCCCAGATGTTCCCCCATTTCTACTGAGGCTAAATTTCTGGGTCAGATTCTATAATGTTTTTCTATCAACTCCATTTGGGCTCTAAGAGTCCGTCTAGAATATGCAGAAAGTTTACCAACTTTTCCTAAGCCGCTGTATTAGAATAGGCTTAGGGATGGCTGCCCTATAGGCCATCTCAACTCTGTATGATGCATTTTCAAGAAGTGACGAGGCTTTTGTTGTTGTTTTGTTTTGTTTGAGACAAGGTCTGTTACAGCCTGGCTGGCCTGTAACTCACCATAGAGGCTAAGATTGGCCTTGAACTCCTAACCCTCCTGCCTCCACCTTCTACATACTGAGGTTATAGGAATGGGACACACACCTGGCAAAGCTCTGAGTTCTAAAATATAACCACATGCTTCCGCACTACCACTACACCCGTCACACCAAGCAACAGCAGCAGCAGCAGCAGCAAATGAGAACGGGGAAGGGGCAATGCATTTCGGGAAGTCCAATGTGTATCGGACAATGAAAGATTAGGAAAGTGCATGAGCATGACTAAAGAGTGGACAGATGGGCCTCCACCCCTGGGAAGCTTACCATGTAGTTTCATAAATTATACAGTTCAGTGTTTTATCAGGAGTAATGACTTTGAAAAAATGTATGAAAAATATAATATCATTTAAGCCATGTCTTCATTATTGGAGTCATTATTAGTGTTTTGAAGTTCTTCACATGGCAATACTATTTGATTTTATGTACAAACGGCCACTTTGAGGCTCTAAAAGCACTGGGTGGCGCTAGAAATAAAACATGGTAATTCCAAAGAGACGGGTGTTGATACAGTGTGTGAAGGGTCTCCTGAAGCAGCCCCCCCCCCCCCCACCACGCTTCAGAGGTATGAACTCTAGAATCAGTGGTTCTCAACTTGTGGGTCTAGACCCCATCGACAAACTTCTATTTCCAAAAATAATTTACATTGTGATTCATAACAGTAGCCAAATCACAGCTATGAAGTAGCAACAAAAACAATTGTGTGGTTGGGGGTCACCACAACATGAGGAGCTGTATTAAAGGGTCACAGCGTTAGGAAGGGTGAGAACCACTGTCCTAGATGTAAAACTGGTCTTGGGACTGCTGTCACAAAAGGGCCTTTGGTTTTCACTTCTAGGAGTACAGCTGTTTCAGTGCGCCACCTACAGGCCACACACAGAAGTACACATTTAAATTAGAAATTAGAAAACTTGAAATCCTTAAAAATTTCAATTCTTAAAAAACCAATTCTTAAATAACATTTAGCAAAGATCTCTCTCATGCCTTCACGGCTCTCAGAGATCTTTATATTCACGATAGAGGAAGTAATAATTTTGAACATATCTCTGTGTACATGCCTCCAAAATATCTATTAAACTCCTAAGTTGAGTTTGCCCAAACCAAAAGCAAACAAAAAAACCAACCAATCAACAAACAACAGCAAAAAAATCAAAACACCCTGTTCCCCAAGACAAACTCAAACTAAAACCTTCAGATCTCTCTCCCTCCCCTTGGATATGCTCAGTGCTGGAAAGTGTACATGCGCTTTTTAATTCTTACTAATTTACCTGAAAGCGGTCACTTGCCCACAAATGGCTTAATACAGGAACCCCTGTTTCTGGCTGGACTAGGAACTAGTTCTTTCACTATTCTCCCAAGAGTGTGCTGAGGATGGAGTAGGTAATAGCAGACACCCAGAGGTGAAGCGATGGACTCCAAAAGCTCGTTTTCCACAGAACACGGAGAGTAGAACAAGCCACCATCACCAGAACAAGATGATAAAGATCTCTTGCTCAAGAATTGGGTGAACATGGCCAGACAACATGCAGAGAGTGAGAGACCTTGGAACACTCAGCCCTGAGTGGAATGTCCCCGTCCAGTGCCTCCCCTCTGGGCGCAGGGAACCTTGTAGAAAAGGAGGCAGAGAGAGTATAAGAGCCAGAGGGCATGGAGGACACCCGCGAAACAAGGCCTGCTAAACACAAGACCAACACGCGTAAAAACTCACACAGGCCTCGGCAGCACTAACAGGGCTCACGGGGGTCTTTATCATATGGGGGTCCTAGAGCTGAAAGAAGTGGACACACGCCTTCCCCCCCACACCCACCGCGTCCCTTACCCAGACGCTATCTCCAATAAATGAAAGTTTAGTTTTCTTCAAGGGAGTCTCATAGGGAAAAGAAGCCAAGCCACTCTTAAAGGTAGGCCTCATGCCCAACAGAAGATGTCCCACACAAAACGAACTCAATGGCATCTTTGGTGGTTCCCTCTCTCACGATGTCATGTCAGGGATCTTTCCTTTCTCTCTCTCTCTCTCTCTCTCTCTCTCTCTCTCTCTCTCCCTCCCTCCCTCCCTCCCTCCCTCCCTCCCTCCCTCCCTTCCTTCCTTCCTTCCTTCCTTCCTTCCTTCCTTCCTTCCTTCCTTCCTTCCTTCCTTCCTTCCTTTCTTTCTTCTTCCTTTCTTTTTATTTTTTAATTAATTAATTATTATCCTACAGGCCCTTTGCAAGAGACAGAAAGGGAGTGGACCCAGATGGGAGGGAGGTGAGGAGATACTGGGAGGTGGAGAGGGAAGGGAGATGATAATCATGATTCATTGTATGGGGAAGAAAATTATTGTCAATAGTAGAAATAAATAAGTAAATAAAAGTAAAATTCAGTTTTCTCTTAGGCATGATTAGGTGGCAAATGAATCAACATGCTATCTTCCACTAGAGGGCACTGTTTCTCTACACTGCAGTCAGAGGAGCTTGGCACCAGCCAGCAACAGAAACTGATCTGAGAACACAGCCCGGCCCCACTCCACACACAACTATGAGGCCCAATCTCCCCAACCCGACCTCCCACTACACAGGACTATGAGGTCTTGCTAAATGGGAGCAACACTTTACTTTGTAATATACTCATGGCGCGCGCGCGCGCGCGCGGGGGGGGGGGGGGGGGGGGGGCGGTTAAAACTAACTTAATTTTGATCAAGTTACTTGCCTTTGGTGATCTGTCATTTTCCAGGGTTCTGTTAACCAAAGGTCAAGCATCCAAACCCTGGGAAATCTAAAGAGAGCATGATGCTGCCTCCCTCCAAAGAAAACCAGTATTCAGGGAGTCGGTGAGACCCACCCCATTGCATTTTCAGCTGGATGGCACGTTTCAAACAGTACCCTGGGCAAGAGCCTGCAAGGCAAAACCTAACACAGTATCTAAGATTCAGAGCTGCTCTCTCAAAAGAGGAAGCCAGGCTTTCCCTGGGAATAGTCTGTGCCTGTCTGCCCTGATGGAAATGAATCTCACAAAACAAGCTGTTTCACCTAATTCTGTCAGCCTGTACATCGAGATCTGGAGGATAGTCCCCTAGCAAAAACAGGCAGCGGCTCCTTTTACAGAACACTCTCCAAAGCAAAGCTCGTAGTGGATTGTGAGCAAAATGATCCGTAAACTGGAGTCTCAAAAATGATACCATTGTGGTATTTGTGCTTCAGGGTCAGGATGACAAGAATATTGGAGAATGCCTGCCTTGGGCTGGAGAGGTGGCTCAGTAGTTAAGAGCATGGACAGTTCTTTTAGGGGCCCAGAGTTTAGTTCCCAACCTTGGGTGGCTTCTGTTGCCTGTAACTCCAGCTCTAGGGGACCCAGTACCTCTAGCCTCCTAGGGCATGTACACACACATCCAAATGTGCCCCTTCCCACATGCATATGTAGTTAAAAGAAACTCTTAGAGAATTTCAGCCTTATGCAGCATGTAGGAAGCACATTTAATTCTCTCTTAAAAAAAAAAAGTCATACTCTGAATGGCCAGAGAGTTCTCAGGGTGATGGGATGGTAGGTGTTGAAAAGGATTCTGTGAAATGGATCCCATGTGACTCATCCTAGGGTTCGGGCCACAGGTTCTTGGACATGAGAAGTCTGGTGTGGGGAAAGGGCTGAGTCCTTTCTAATCGATCTCACCAGGCAGCCTGTGTGCTGGGTAGACTAGTAGCAAATATAATCAGGAAGAGCTCTCACTGGGACCTACTCTGGCATGGTTTCAGGGTGTCACCAGTGAGGAAAGGGAAGGTGATACAAGAAAGGGAGTAGTCGTAGTGATGTCTGGTGGAGTCAAGTCCCAAACTGGAGGGTCACCCAGCCCACAAAGGCTCAAGCACTTCAGGTATTGCCTTAAGAGAGGCCCATGCTTGTCAATAAATGATGACCTTGGCTTTAGCAAGACTTCCTGTTTCTTAATTTTTATAAAATAGGTGTTTGGGCGGGGTATGTAGCTAAGTGGTACAGCACTTGCTGAACATGTATGAGTCCCTGGGTTTGCTCCCCAGCCCTTGCCCTAAATCTACCTCTACATCTCTATCTCACCTGTACCTATAACCTTGACTCCTTGTCTATGCTCCTGGGTTTGTATCTGCTGCCACTGCGATGTCTTGTGTTGAGTACTATTACATCTGTTCACAATTTGCCTTGACACAAAAGCTCAATATGTTTATCTCTGTTTTCTTAATTCGTCCCCATGGTCTTGAGAATATGTTACTAGGGAACACAGGAATGCTTCTAAAAATCATTGTTGTCTAAACTTTCAGAGCCCCAACCCACCTCACAAAAATGTGTTATGTCTATTATACAAATAAAGAGGACAATGGCTTGCCATTCATTGTTAAGGAGAGCTTGTGTGTGTGTTCCCAAGGCTCCCCACATTTCTGGGTATCCCCTTAAAATAACTTTTATAAGATTATGATATGAGAAGCTACCAAAAGTTCAGATATCATCACCTGTGTCATCTAGAAGGAGGTGGGATAGATAACTTTGTGGTGGTCAGAGTCTCTAGATGCGAATTTCTAGTCTATTTTTACTTCTTTGTGATGTGAGCCATGCTATCCAGTCTCTCTGGGTCTCAGCTGACTTGCAAGAAAGGACAAGGGATGCCCCTATTACTATGCCTCAAGGGATGCTGGGAAGATGCTATGAGATACTACATTAAGAGTGGCTGACCTGGGGCAGGCCACTGTCCTGCAGGTATGCCAATTGCTAGTGTTTGCCTATTCCAACAGCAATGGCAGCTGCTGGATGGAGAGGCATGAACACACCTCCTCTGACGTCCTTTTCACCCCTCCGTTCACAGCACACAAATCCAGAGAGTGGACGAAGCGGAGACATGCCCTGCCCTGCTCACCCAACGTCCTCTGAGCGTAGTTTTGGACTTGAGTTTTTTTTTTTTTTTTTTTAATCATTGCCTCCGATCAGCTCTCACTCCGCTTCTCTACTGCACTCAGATTCCCCACCATCTATCTGTCCTTTATGTCAGATGGGCATTTGGACTCTAGAGTGAGGAAGACCAGATAAGACAGGAAAGCTGGGTTAGGCGGCAAGCTTCTGGGCAAGCAATGGCTATCTCCCTTGAGTCTGCTCCACAAAGGTGCATTTTCCCGATTTAAAAATCTAAAAAAAGACTCTGAAAACACTTAGTGGAAAATTTGGTGAGATGACAGCGTGACAATATGTAATATACCTGTTTACCCACTACAGTGTTTTTTAATTTATTTTTCATAAATTTAGGATTAAGTTTATCTTCTTTCCCCAAAAGGTGGCAGTCTAGTGCTTGTCTGGGGACATGACGCTTGCTCTTCATTATGTTTACCCCTGCCACAGCCCAGAAACTTACTTTATAAACGACTCTGCCAATAACCTAAACACACGAAGCACTAGTTTCTTCTGCGAGGATGAAATGAGATACTGCATCTAAAGAGCCTGAGTCTTCCTGTGGTCTTTTGTTCTCCGTGTTTTGTTCTGTGTTGTGCTAGGATCCCCGATCTTGTCAGGTGGAGCAAATGAGTCAGGTTGACAGATTGTGTTCAATGGCGCATACAGGCCGGTAGAACAAATGGTGTTTACTTGCAGGAGACCATGCAGAACATGTGTAATGACCTGGAAAGATCAAAGAAACCTGGAGGATGGACTTAACTGTGCTACAGAGAGTTGGGGGCAACCATTGGCCAACACAGTGATGTTGCTGGTGTCCCCTTCAGACCACCTCTGCTTGATTAACATTCTCATCTTCTCCGCTGATTGTTAAAGATACCTGGTTGCCACTTTCTGGAGAATCACCCTCAGGTGACAGCAGGTGACTGGAAGTTATGTCCCCAGAAATCCTACTGGTATGAGGAGATGGGTGCCTAGCTCGTTTCCCAAAAGGTGAGAGAACTGTCCATGAGCTACCGTGGGTGACCCAGGCTCCCTGTGTGGTCCGTGTCCCCGCTCTGCCTCTCCACTTTTCTCACAGGCTTCTCCTGAGAGCATCCTGTCCACAGACCACATGGACAATAATCCGTGCCTCAAGTTAAGCCTCATAAAACCTCACCTACGACTCCAGAGCCCATCGGAGATCCCACTCTCATTGGATTGGAAGCACAGGAGTTGACTGCTTTCATCGGGGAGTTTAGATAGAGGATGCAGGTTGTAACGTCTAGAGTTTTTAATATAATTTAGGCCCTGATATTCACTTAGTCATGATTTTTATTCCTGTCTCCTGGAGGGAGGTCAATGGAAGAAGGAATAAATTTTTTTCAAAGTTAAAAATCTTTGAGTATCAAAATGTGTCCACCAGAGGGAGGAGGCCAGATCACTTGTCCTTCCCAGGAGGAAATTATGAGAGAACACTGGTGGTAGCCTTGAGTTTGGGAGAAGAACATGGAACACTTTATTGGGAAGGTCTGCCATTTTTTCATTGCTTCTGTTATCACAGACATATTTATGGCTCTGACAGGACTCTTCAGGATTAGCAGGGTTGAAATTCTAAGACATATATGATCCTAAGATGGCACATCACTTATGAAAGTAAAATAAACCACATTATAGTATGCTTACAAAAAGCTACAAAGTACCTCTATCCTTGTGGTGGCTTTAGTTTGAGATAAGAAAGCCTTCCACTAATGGCAAGGGTTTTCTGAATGATTCTTTAAGTAAAAATCACTCCTAGGTAGTGGTACCTTTGTGAGTTCACTGTTGTTAGAGGTCGCCATGAGTATGGATAGGCTACATGGAGTATGGATAGATGTTAGGATAGAGTGTTCGTGGGCCAGTAGCAAACAGATTTGGAGAGAAAAATCTAAATTAGATGGACTAAGATCTTTCGGGCCCAGCAAAGATGTCTTGTGTTGTAGGTGATTGGGGGATTTTTTTTTTCATAGTAAGATAGTAAGTAGTAACAAGTATTATTTTAGGAAGATAAGTCTGAAGAGAATACAATATGAAATTAAAAAGGCAAAGAATGAGATATAGACAGAGGGGATGAAATAAAATAGTGTATATGTGATATATAAAGTATGTTAATTCCTATGGCATTTTTAATAATCAGAAGATCCAGTTCAAAAAATGAAGTAATGCAAACCAGGCCCAGGGTGAGGAGTGTTATCAATAATGAGAAAGTTGGACAATTAAGGATCAACAGGATTTGGGGATGACTAATTGAGCATAGAGAAATAATAGCTACTCTAACCCCCCACATTGTATAGATTTTAATCTTTATCATTTTCAATATATACCTTTTTATATGAGCATGTACATTTGGTCTCTATCTTCCTTTACTTATATTTTAACTAAAATTATATTATTGATACCAAGGATGAGAGATTTATATAACACCACCCAAGAGCCTTTTAGGACAGTTGACTAATAAGGCAGCCTTTATGATCTCATGGTTTTATAGCCAGGCTTTTATGCAACAAACAAAATATTATTACTTTACATCACGATCAAGCTCTGGAAATAAAAACACGAGGCTTTTTAAAAGGTACCATTAGAATACATAAGCATAAAAATTTAAGGATTAAAGATGAAATATCAGAAAATCTTTTTTTTTGACTATGTAACACACAATATAGGCATTGTGTTTTTTATCACTCTTAAAGTTATCCACTGTGCCATGCTGGCGGAGATTTGTGGCAGATAGATGGGAGTGAGAAATACAAGAAGGAGGAAGGAAGGGCTGACATGATAAGCAAAGTGTTTGCCTGCTGGGAGTTGACCTGAGAATTACTCATGACATTTCTAGGAGCTCCTGATCTCTAGACATAATGTTCTATATGTAAGAGATAAAGCAGCCATTAATATATATATATATACATATATATATGTATATTTATATGTCTCCCCCAGAAGTTCAGAGTCTAGTGGCTATGACAGGTCACTAAAGTGAAATTGACAATACACACAAGAGTTCTCTATAAGCAATCTATGCACATAAGTTTCAGGATTAATGCAGAGGGGAATGGAAGAGAAGTTCCTGGGTTGGTGTTGGGCTACAAGGGTGAGGCACAGAGTCATTGTGAGGACTGACCCTGAGTCACTCAAGAGGAAGTGACAGGTGAACTTTCTTCCCCCTATCCCAGTCCTTCCCTCACCTTTGGACTTTTCTTGTTTTCACATTGTCAAGTTGTTTGGTATTTTATTTGCTTATAGGAGGAAATGTGAAAGCAGAGGGCAAAGGATATGACGGGTTCATCTTTTTGAGTTCTAAAGGTCAGGTGCACAGTGGAAGAACACATCTGAATGTGTGGTGCCAGGTAAAGTGAAATAGGAAATAAACACGAGTAGAGAATTGTATTCACAAAGCCAGAGAAAGAGGCCACGGACTTAGGGAATGGAGAAGCATTAGTTGGGGTGACTTGAGAGCATAGCACTGGCGAGACACTGTCTTTCATGGCTGAGCCCTGGAGATGTGGGAGATCTTCAGCAGAGGGACCTTGACCCTTGGTAGAACCCTGAGGAAAAGTGGCTGGTGCTGTAGGGATGGAGTCTTGGCATGGTGTTTCCTACATTTCCCCCTGAGGTATAGAAGTCAGCAGTGAGAACATATTGGGGTATATCAGAGCGTGTTGAATAAAGTCAAGAGAGAGGGAGGGAGGGAACCAGAAGTAGTCACCATCAGAAACAGAGTGGCTTGTGTGAATAGAAAGAAGGAACAAGTTGGTAGCAACAGTCATGAGGGAACTTCTGAGGATACAGGATGTAATGGACATTTTAGCGAATGGCAGTTTGAATGGACAGCATCAAGGCAAATGGGACTCTGACATTTTACATCGATAAGGTCCCTTCAAAATCTAGATGAAATCCCCAAGCAAGGTGAGGCCTGAGGTTGAGTCAACCAGAAACGGGTGAGATTAAGTTTCTGCCATTTAGGCAGGATGGGAATTAGAACAAACATTTAGTATGGTTAGAGAGAAATAAAACTACATTTTTCATTCCTTTGATTTGAAGACATAGATCCATTTTTACTACAATGGTGGTACTTTCTAATAGCAAATAAGGAAAAGAAGGACAGAGCCTAGGCAAGTGCTATTTCATGGACTTTAGAGAGATTGGTATGGTGCCTGGAAAAAATACCACAGTAGCAGGATGGATGTGTGTGGGTGCTTAGCAGGAAATAAAGTTTGACAGAGGCTGGCAAAAGTTGGGCTAGAGAGGGTATCATGTTCCGTACAGAGGAATGATCAATTTCTTCCAAAAAGAAAAGTGGAAATACTGAGGAATTTAAAAAGAAAGGCATTCAAATGTATTTTAGAATACTACTGCTTGAGATGTCTGGGGATGGATTGGAGAAGGATAGAACCTGAGGCAGGAGGCTCAGCATGGCATCAATTAAGAGAAATCGGGCCGTGCGGTGGGGGCAGACACCTTTAATCCCAGCACTGGGGAGGCAGAGGCAGGTGGATCTCTGTGAGTTCGAGGTCAGCCTGGTCTACAGAGTGAGTTCCAGAAAAGGCGCAAAGCTACACAGAAAAACCCTGTCTTGAAAAGCCAAAAAAAAAAAAAAAGAAAAAAAAAGAAAGAGAGAGAGAGAGAGAAATGGAAAATCCTGAGTCCTCAGTGGTAATGGGGTTGGAATGAAGGACTCCTAGGAGAATGAAGGACTCCTAGGAGAAAGGTGACAGATCTTCACAATGCTTGGGTACATCATGAGAGGGGAAGAAGTTGGGGATGTTATCAGGTGCCTAGGTTCAGAACACACGAAGAGAAATGGCTTGATGAAGGTTTTGAGTTCTGTTTTTGAGCATCTTCTTTTGTGTTTAAGTAGCATCCCAGGAGAAGGGCATGTGACAAGATCTCTATAAGAACAAAAGGCGGCGTGAGAAATGGTTGTAGTTACATGACACAGGAAACAGAGTGGTAGACACAGAATGAAACTCTGAGGCGGGCTTGGATAAAGGCATGAATGGAAGGCAAAAGTGGTCACTAAGAGTCAGTTCAAACAATGTCTAGTAGACCAGAGGAGAGATGCTAAGAAATGGGTAGTCCTTAGTGCTAGATAGGAAGAAAAATGAAGCACGTGTTTTCTATTGGGTCGTTGGACCATTGATCATGAACTGATCAGAAGAACATGAAAGACAAAAGAGGAGAGAGGCTGGAAACTGATGAGGCAGGAAACATACTTTGTTCCTTTAGGATAAAGAAGGAAAGATAAGAGTCAGAGAAGCAACGACCTAAGGGAAGGGAAGAGCTTTGATATAAAAGAAAAGTAACTTGTTTGTTTGTTTGTTTGTTTCGAGACAGGGTTTCTCTGTGTAGTTTTGGTGCCTGTCCTGGATCTCGCTCTGTAGACCAGGCTGGCCTCGAGCTCACACAGATCTACCTGGCTCTGCCTTCTGAGTGCTGGGATTAAAGGCATACGCCACCACTGCCTGACTGAAAACTAACTTTTAAGGTAAATGGATAGTTAATGGGGAAGGAGTTGAGCTGAAAAGAGGAGAAAAATTGATGAAGTTATTAAGTTAGGAAGGACTTGGAGAGTCTTGGAGAGAACAGACTTCTCTTGCTTTGAGAGGGGAAGGCATTGGGAGTAAGGGATGTATGGGGTAGTGTAATTACAGATGAGGGGACATGGAAGCCATTTAATACTGATTAGGCCCTAGTTGTTTTTTTTTCTTTCTGGTTTTTAAAAATAGCATTTCCACATGGATCACAAAGATGAGTAAGATACCACTGAGTATCTGCCCTTCTCAAACCAGCACTTCAATGAAATGAATATGTGGACCTTTACCCTCATGCTCCTGGAGATTCAAACATGCTGAGGAGATGGTCTACAAGGACAGGATGCTGCCACAATAGCTCTTCTCATGGACAAGGTTACACTGACCTTGCTTAGAATTAACAGTGCATGGTAATAATTAAAATTAGCCTGGTATTTTAAAAGCTGTTTATTACTATCTTTAAATCATTTTTTAGTGTACCTTCCCTTCATTGTTATAACCCGGCAGACCCTTCCTGCTACTCTGCCCTTGGCGTTCAGATCTCTGCCTCAAGGCTTCCCTTTGAGGCCACTGTAACTGCCTGAGATGGGAAAGAAGTACCCATCTAGCTCATCCTTTCCTAGTTCAGAAGGAAGTGAAGGTCAAATGAAGGACAGATCTGTGGGTCTGGATTCCAGTTCTCCGGACCCCAAGTTACCCTCAAGAGGAAAGGTCTGTCTCACCTTCATTTCTAGACCAAATCTGAGAATGCCATTTAGCTATGCCCAAGTGCAACAATGTCGCTGTTTGGGAACACATTCAAAGAATTTCAGATCATCTTCTTCTTCTTCTTCTTCTTCTTCTTCTTCTTCTTCTTCTTCTTCTTCTTCTTCTTCTTCTTCTTCTTCTTTTTTTTGAGACAGACTTTCATACTGTAGTTCAAGTTTCCCTGGAATTCACTATATATCTCAGCGTGGCCTCAAACTTATGGGAATCCTCCTGTCTCAGCCTTTATGTCCAATTCCACACACCACTGGGAAATAATAGAATTATTCAAGAACACTGTGAAAAGTGTTTAATATTTGGGGGAAGAAAACTTTTAACTCTTCATTATGTACAGTGTATATTCTAGTTTTCTTCCATGGGACTTGGTTTAAATGGAAGCATAGCACATGAATAAATACATCCCAAAGACAGATAAGGGTAGCAAAAATATGGATATCAATATATAATTTTGTGGTTAGAGGAAGCAGAAAGGAAACTTTAGACAAATTAAGGAGTGGCACAGACTCCTTCTACATGACTCCAAACAACATGGGCATCTGTAGGAAACACTCTTAGGTTTATTACCAACTCCTTTACACCATGTTTGATGATAATTAAATAAGATAACTCTGTTTTATTAGTGACCCTTGATAAGTACTTAATAAATGGTGGTAGGAACCACCCCCTAGTTGAAGATGGACTTTGTTTGGGCCTACACAAGCTTCAAAGAATCAGATGCACCTTAAAGGTTTTCCCAAGCACAGAGATGCCATTGGGTGACAAGAAACCTACTTCCTGGTGTCCATTTGGTCATTCTGGTCTACCTCATGGTCAGTCGTTTCCAGTTTCACCCATTTTAGCTGAAGGAGACTTTTCAGAACAAAGCAAAACAAAAGCCAGCATGTAGGTGAGCTCTCAATCAAAGCTCTTACCTCTCCTGAAGTCCTATGGGCTTCATTTTGAAGGGAGAAGGGCAGACAGAGGTGGAGGTGGTGCTTCTAATCTCAGGAGTGCATTGGCCTTGCGGGTCCACGACAACATTCAGCACCTTTGGTGCCTGCTCAGGCTGGACCATGCTGTGGGCTGTCTTGGCCTCCGAATGTGCTGGCTGTAACGCAATGGGTGATAGGTGGATCTCCTGGTTTTTCTCTTTATCTTGTCTTAAGGAAAGCTGAAACCTTTCTTTTAACCTATAAATAATCTACAAAAAAAAAAAGATATAAGAGCATCTATGAGATTTTTGTGTCCTGGGCAATGAACAGAACATCATCTCCCCCACCTTGGAAGACAGCAAAGTAAACATTAGTGATAAAGTAAGCCTACCCTCTGATATAATTTCTTGGTTTTTTTTGTGATATTGAGATTTTTTTCCTTTAAAGAATATGCTTGTTACATAAATAATATCTGTATCACGTCAAGTGAACAAGACTGATCCTCACCCCAGCAGGAAGCATTCATTGGATTCAGTGCAGGAGCAGGGCAGAGGAAGGGGTATGTGGGATGTGGATGGGGTGGAAAGCAGGGAGTAGGGGGTAGGGGTGGAGGTGCAGAGACTGACTGCCTCTGACGGGTATTTCCAGTTAGGCTGTACATACACCTTGAGTGTCTGTTTACATTAATATACTCCTCAAGGATATATTCAAAAGGAAATTTGGCAATAAGTCTACAAAGATGCCAGATGATATTTGATCATAGGAGTTTCTTGAAATGGGAGGCATTTGGAAGGAAGAACTAAGAAACATGGGCCAATGATCTTTATGGAGACAGATAACTGTATCTGTTTATAACAGGGAGGCAAGGCTCATACAATATTAATAAAATAGTAGTTATTCTATAAACGATCCATTATTATCTTGGTAAACATGTCATTAGTCATTCATCAACTTGAGGATCTGTTAAATACTTGACCAAACATGGACAGCATAGAATTTTCTTGTTTTTCCCCTTTAAATATTTTATATATATATATATATATGCAACTTTCTGTGTTTTATGTGTGCTGGTGTTTTGCCTGAATGTGTGTCTGTGTATCACATGCATGGCTGGTGCCTGAGGAGGCCAGAAAAGTGTGCTGGATCCCCTGGAATAGGAGTTACAGATGGTTGTGAACCATCATGTGGGTGCTGAGAACTAAACTCGGGTCTCCTGGAAGGGCAGCCAGTGCTTTTAACCACTGAGCCATCTCTCCAACACAAGACTTTCAAGCTTTTAAAAGCACGAGATGGAATTACGGTGGGGCACCGATTAGTTTCCATCATGTTTCTACACAGTATCTTCAGATTGGCTGATCCCTCCCATCTTTCCCTGCTGTGTCCCTGTGTCCCCAGGAATCTCCCTCCAACTTCTTTCGATTGCATTTCCCACCTTTATTTCTAGAGCTGTCCCCTTCCAGAGTCATGAGCATCTCTTTATGGTTTCTTTATTGTCACCCACATTTACTTGATGCTGGCTCCTCGGTTCCTACAAAAACTAGAAGTCCTAGTGGTTTGTCAGGCGTGTCCTCAGGATGTGACTTGGTGAGCTAATTCATGTGGAGGGAGAGGTGACAAGTCATTATCTGCAATTATGAAAGTGAACAGCACCCAGGGTGTCTGCCTCCAGGATGCCTGGAGACATCGGACTCCCTGGTTTAATTTCTGAGATCCATAAGCTGAGCAGACATGAGTTTGGGAGAAAGGAAGATTTCCTGCTCCTTTCTAATAAGATCCTCCCTAGCTAGTCATGAAATGCATTCTGTCTTTCCTGTCTTTTCAAACTTCTTTTAAATTCTAGTTATTTCTATATTTTAAATCTTCTGGATAATTTAAGCTTTCTATATATGTGCATATATGTGTGCACATGGGCACACACATATATTATGAATTCACCTAAAATTATGAAATAAACACATTTTGAAAATTTGTTTTAGAACATTAAAAATATTTTCCAGGTATTCCCCAGAATAATATTGAGGAAGAGCCTGTTTAGCAAAATATGTCTACAAAAATGGATCAGAGCTGGGCAGTGGTGGCACATGCCTTTAATCCCAGCACTCAGGAGGCAGAGTCAGGAGGATCTCTGTGAGTTCGAGGCCAGCCTGGTCTACAGAGTGAGTTCCAGGACATGCACCAAAACTACACAGAGAAACCTGTCTCGAAAAACAAAACAAAACAAAAGAAATGGATCAGACTTAAATTAAAACACACCAATTTAAAATGAACTATTAGAGTGAGATCAATCTCCTTGAATATGATCATATTTCCTTATATATATGTATGAAATTAAAAAATAAATTAAAAAAGAGAAATAAAGTGTCCTTCCAATTGAATGAACTAAGTACGTATTGGCAAGCTGTGAATCTTCTTTGCAAGCACTTAAGAACAGAATTGGAAGTGCAGAAAGTATCACCAGTGGTACATACAACACCATTAGATGCTGCTTGGGATACTGAACAAAAGAATTAGACAGAACTGGGAGGGGAGATGGCTCAGTGGTTAAGAGTATTTGCTGCTCTTGCAGAGGACCTGGGTTCAATTCCCAGCACCAACATGGTAGCTCACAACTGTCTACTACTACAGTTCCATGGGATCTGTCGACCTCTTCTGGCCTCAGCAGGCTCCTGCATGCATGTGGTGCACATACACTCAATGTAGGCACACACATGCATAAAAGTAATAGGTGAATCTTTAAGTAAAGAATTAGACACAAATGAAAGCAAGATAAAGGTTTCAAAACCATCTGCTTTAAGGATATGTTACGGACTGGGAGGTGATCTCCTTAAGAAAAAAATTATGTATATACCAGGTATAACTAGACGTGTACACCATACACAGAGCTAAAGGGAAATTAAAGCAAATCTTTTCCATTTTTTTAATGCTCATTTTCTCATAACCTGGAATCTATATTGTGGAGGAATTCATCATCTCCCTCAAGGAAAAAAAATCTTAGATTTTTTTTTTCAAAACAATGATATGTGATCTCATCACTTGGAAGGCTGAGGCGGTAGCATCCAAGGTTGATGTGGGTCACACATCAAGAACCCGTCTCAAAATTCAAACAAACAAACAAGCACACTCACTTCAGTGGAGTTAGAATATTTCCCTGACCAACATTACCACACAAGGGGAGAACAGATGCCAGTTATTACAGCTGAGCTTCTTCCATGTACAATGTTTACTTTCAGAGAAATGTACTGTGCTTTCCTGAACCTATAGGAAAGAGGATGCTGAAGGGGGGTGTCTTCACCCGGTGTGTAGTGCCCTAATATCGTTAACTTTCTGTTTATTTGCAGCTTCCATAGATTTTCCACCATTCTGCAGAAACACACACACAGTAGGGCAGCACCAACCAGATGGCGTGTATATGGGAGGCTTATTGTGTCAAGCTAAAACCAGAACTATCAAAATACAAATTAATACAATTTAAAGTGGGACGGCACTTTTTAAGTTGCAAACAAGGCGTTTTTCTGAATGAAGAAATAAATAATCCTAACAATATAGATTATTTATTTATAGAAGGAGCAATGCATATATCTTATAATTTAAGCTCTTCACATATGAATGTAATATACAATTATATTACTTGCTTGTATTTTCATTTTGGAGACATTCTACTGTGAGGACAAGGGCCAGGATACAGTTGCTCTCAATTATTCTTGACAGGTCACTTTATGATTACATTAGTGTAAACCAGATGGGGTCTAAAGTCCTTCTCTGTTGCATAGAGTTCAGTGGGGAGCCTCTGCCACATATTTTATAATCAGTAATCTATTTCACCTCTGGCTTTTAACCTGCCTCTGTGTAGTTTGCTTGCAAACTGATTTCTACAATGCGAATTCAGAAAAATCAGAATCTGGAAAACGCTTAATGTAAATATGACACTTAAAATACTGAAAATACTGGGCTGATTGATAAAACTTGTGGAAAAAAGATGAAGCTGCTACCTGGAAATAAGCCATTGACATGGATTTTAGCTGTAAAGCACTGGTTTTCAACTGCCTAGTAGGAATTTTGTCCTTCAGAGGATATTTGACAATGTCTAGAGAAACTTTGGGGGTGGTGGCTCATGGGGCTGGTGCCAGGAGTATGAAGTGGGCATAGGCTAGGTTGTGGGTAAACATTCTGAAGTACACAGGAAAGACTACCCTCCTCACCCCCAACAGAAGAGCCAGCCCTTGATTCTAGTAGTGATACCGTTGAGCAGCCTTGGAGTAAAGAATCCAAGACTCATCTGGCATAACCTCTTTGTTTCTCAGTGAGGCTGAAAGCGGTCACATACTTATAGAATACTGCTCATAAAGTCTAGAATTCAGGTCTCCTGAATCCCAGGCCTGTGAGCATTCAACGATGGCTTCTTTCAAATCCATACATTCTCCTTCCTGATCTCTTTGCCAAAGCTTCTGGAAGTGTGTGTCAGAGACTTCTCTGCACAGATTGGATCCTTCAATACAATATTTGCATTTTTTTCCTATGAGAATTCACTTTGTTTTTAAAAAAATCTCATTCTTAAAGCCTAGCAGAGCCATGACAAGTTAAAACTTTCCTTTCATTTTTCTTTTTAGAGCTTGTGTTGGGGCTTTGGGATGCATTAAAATAATTTGATCATTTGAGGAAGGAAAAGAGAAAGGAATATTGAATAAGAGGAGCTATAAAAGCTGAATTATAGTATGGGGAATATAAAATGGCAGCAGTGAGACCCGAGGAAGGCAGAAAGGAGAGGAAGCTAAGCAGAGCCCTTTGAAACAGTTTTCAGGGTAATTTTCATCTTTAAAATCTCACGAGTAATAGAAAACATTGTGTTTGGATTAAGGTGTGTTCTAATTTTAAAATGATGGCCCCAACAGACAGTGCTCTGTGTGGTATTTTATAGGAAGTTATGAACGAGTTTATTCTTTTAATGTCATTAACATTCCCAATCCATCCTGAAAATGAAGTCTGTGTAGATGCAGATGTGGCACAAGACTGACTATGTTCCTAGGAATGCAGAGGTTTCCAGGAGACAGATGTATAAAATCAGGTCCAGTACAAGGTACTAAGTGCAAATGGTGTGTCCTTATCACACACGTATGGAGCAGCAAACACTTATCAGTCTTGCCTGGGTGGAGTCCATCTAATAAACACAGGCATACTCGTGTGCTCCTAGACCTATTTGTGTCCAGAAATAGAAGTTCACAGAATGAGTGATAGGAATGAGGGAAACCACAGTTGACTCCTTCATGGAATCAAGCAGAGCCATGGTCATGAGCTTAGACTTTCATCCCAGATGGACTTGATTCTGAATTCCAATCCTTCCTACCCTTCCAATCCTCCCACGCATACCCACCCATTGTTTGCTGTGAGTCAAGCCACTTTATCTTTTCTGGATCCTGGTTTGCTCATCAGTAAAGTCGGGCACTTAAACATTACTTTGTGTCCTGTAGTAAATTTAGGACCAGTCAGTATGCAACATGCAGAAGAAATGAATTACTATTGCTGACTGCTACTATTGTTTTACTACTGTGAGTAAGCAGGGGTGGGGGTGGGGTGGGTGGTAGACTACTTAATTCATAAAAAGAATAATTTGAGCTACAGGCTTGCTTTGGAGATGGTGTCGGAGTCAACCGTGTCTGGCTGTAGCTCCATCATCCCTAGAGATTATATACAACAGGTTAGAAAAACGTAACTGTTTATGTCCACTTTTGACATGAAATTAGTGCATGATGTCCAGAGCTTGATGGTCCAATATACTATTTCCTGGCTCAGTGACCAGACCGTGACTAGAGGATCCTTTTACTTTACACCTGGATGACTCTTCTGTGGGTCCACCACGCCAGCACTTTTACTGATACAGCTGTCTGTGATTTCTAATATCTGGCTTCTAGACATCTCTATGTATATTTCACAAATACATTTACACTTTTTAATAAGCCTGTAAGTATATTTGAAGGTCTAATTTAGATGATAGATAGTGTTCTTTCTATTATGTACTCAAGTTTAAGAACTAATTCTTCTCAGTAATACATTTCCTCCATCAAAAACAGACTGAATGGAGTTAAAGTTGCCCACACATTTTTTTTTCTTGGAAAATTCTATTTGTCTGTTTGCTACCATTCCACCCCCTCTACATTCACATTTGAGGAGTGCTAAATAAATCACACATTTGAAAATGTCACGCTTGTCTAATCTTATGTCTGGCAATCTATACTCCTTTTTTTGTATTTTAAGGAACATAAACAATATGCCACGTTTCAAAAACTTGGCAAGTTTTATGTTATTGTTGTACAGCACATGGAACCTTCTATTATAACAATTTACCTATATAATATCATAATGAAACCATCTGATTTTCATTTCAATGCCATGTAAGGAGGCTGGACACAAATAATGACACTTGCTGCTTCATAAAGATAATTAATGCCATAAGAAAAACCCTTAACTATAGCTTTTTCTCTGCCATGGGGGCATCAGAAGTATAGGGAATGGTTGTACTGTGCATATGAGAATCAGAAAGTGTATCCCAGTACACTTCAGCACAAAAAGTATACTGTGTAGTTATGACTAAGAGATCCTGGCAGAAATTAATTTAAGATACTTATCAAAAGCATTCTAACTCAGGAAGATGAGTTGATTTTAAAGGATCACATTTGACACGTCTCTAAATGTGAACTGCGGCTAATTGTATCAGATAAATTGGCTTTGCCTTAATCCTATTAGAGAGTATTATTTTTCCATGAATATCAAGCCCTTCCTAAGCATTGCTGCTACCTCTGTTCTTTTTTAAATGGCCTTTCACAGTCAAATTTAAGATAGTGTTTGAAATCAACCAACCAACCAACCAACCAATCAATCAACCAATCAATCAATCTGTCAATTTCTGTCATTTATCTATAATCACCTGCACACAAGTCAAGTGTTCTTTCTTTCCATCTTTATTCCCATGCCTTAACACGTCTCTTCCTTACAGAGGAAGCACCACTACTTAGTCAACAAGCCAGATGACATGGGGGCGTTTTTACTCTTTTTCCTCCTCCTGGTCATCAGGACCCCGCACGTCCTGTTCCTTCTCCTATCACACAGCACTCCATCTTTTATACCTCCTCATCTCCACCCTCCCCCATCCAGCTCACCATCATCGTCTTTGTCATAGAAACCCTGAAATGATCTACTGTCTTCATCCTCCACACTCCCTTCTACCCCAACCACTTTCCCAAGCCTAAGCAGAGACCACTCTTTTAAATGCACTCACATAATCTGCATGAGCACTGTTTCCCTTTTCCCCTCGAACCTGACAGTCTAAACTTGTTTCACTCCAACACCATGCTGCTGCTGTCCTCTCTGCCGGACGTGGTCACACCCTGCATGTTCGTATGTTCACACCTTGCATGTTTGTATGTTCATACCCTGCATGTTCATATGTTCACACCTGAGTTTGTACCTCCTGAATGTCTAAATCTTCTTCCTCATCACTCACTATCATGCTACCTTCTTTGTGGTCCTTATTACAATGTAATATTTAACAAAGAATTGATAAGACTTTTTATGTTTATGGAAAAATTGAGTGGAAAGTACAGAGTTTCTATATATGTCTGTTTCGTAACTGTCTTGAGTTGGTATAGTACATTTATTAGATTTATTTTTTTTTTATTTTTTATGTTTTAATTTTTTTTTGAGACAGGGTTTCTCTATGTAGCTCTGAATTGCCTTAGAACTCTCTTTGTAGACCAGGCTATCCTCGAACTCACAGAGATCCACTTGCCTTTGCCTTCCTGAGAGCTGGGATTAAACTGTGTACCACTATGCCTGGCTAAAATATGTTTTATTTTTATTTATTTTATTTTATTTACATTTGCTATAATGGATAAAGTAGTATCGATATATTATTATTATTATTATTATTATTATTATTATTATTATTATTGACTCATTGCCATCATGTAGATGAAGTCACACTTAGTGATGTACATTTTACACATTTGATGAATGAGTAATGCCATGCCATCATCAGAATGCAGAAGAAGTTCATTGCCCTAAAATCTATATCCTCCATACAACAACCCCTCCAACCACCATGTTTTGACAGCCAGGGATCCTTTCAGTAGCTTTAAAGTTTTGTGATTCTCAGGATGTCATACAGATGAATTCATATAGTGTGTTCACTATTTGATATTTTTAAAAATCTTTGCCCATATTTCTTTCCACCATTAAAGCTTCAGAGAACAGTGACTTTATGTGCCTTATCCTCTCCTTTCTCACGGTAGATCCTCTGCATGAATATGTTGCCTATGGATATGCTGCTTGAATAAGTGGGTGAATCTGCACCAAATCTGACAGCAGTCATTCATACTTTAGGAGCGTTCCTTTCTTGATTTGTTCTAGCAACACTGGAACAGCCTGATTCAGGTTTGAGACACTTACACTGATGTTTGGCCAATATCGGGAAAGGACGAGTTGGCCTTGGGCCCACGAAGTTGAGGGTGTGGCCACCAGAGGCCCTTCAGTCCAAGACCAGTGCATGGTTGTACCCAGATGTGGACTATCTGGACATTACCTGAGTTGCAAGCACTGAACCTCAAACGTACCTTACACGACAACACAAACTCTACTCTTCGTCTACTCTTCCCTCAAAGCCTGTCTGTCACCTGGCTTCCCACTGTCCTCTGTTCCCTCGTGTCTTTGTTCTGAATTTCATTCATCATCTGAAACACCTCTTCCTACTCTTATTTCCTTCCTCTTCTTCAATCCCTGTTTTCTCACTAGAGTGACGGGGATCGAATACACAGGCTGGCAAGCTCTAAGCAAGTGCTCTGCTGAGCTACAGCCCCAGCTCCCTCATCCCCTTTAATCTGTGAATAACTCCAATGAGGACTGACTAGATGGAGAACAGAACTTGAGATTTCCTGCGATAAGGAAAGAGGACTCACACATGTTGAAGTGTAGTTATCCATGAGAAGGAACTACACCCTTAAACTAGGAGTCAGAAATTTCTTCTGTACTTCCTATAAAAGTTTCAATCTTATTCATTAAAGTTCTTTCCCTTAATGTACACCATGTAAGATATGAAATCTCTTTTAAACTTAGTTCTTAAATTATTGTTTTGATTATTGGGTCACAGTTTTCTGAAGTTCAATTTCTGATCCAGAAGGACATATCTTTGAATCCATTACAATGGGAGTTTGAGGATGTTCTTGCTATTTCCTGGATTTTGAGAACTTGGAAATGTGCCTGTCTTCACTCTACTTATGACCTTATTTGTGTCGCTCGAGTTCAGATCCGCTGAGCTTCTCTTCCTTTCTAGACTGAGTCTCAATCTTTCTGACATAAATCCATTTCCAGAAGCAAGAGCACAAATGAATAAAATCCAACGAAATGCTTGGCAACACTGTGGATTGTAGATAGAATCATTAGCATTATGTCTTTTGGGGGGACGCGTAAAACAAAAGAGGAAGGAGTTCTTAAAATATGCAAAATAAAAAGAACATAGCACATAAGAAACGATATTAAAACCATTTGTAAACTTCAAATACTATGCTACGTCACAAAATTTCAAAAGAATGAATTTTAAAAAAACCCAACTCATTCTATTTGAAAGATAATTATTAACTCATTCCATACCAAATTCAACACCAAAGCCTGGTCTAATCTTGTGGGTTGGGTTTATTTGGGGTGTTAATTTTTAAAATCAGGACTATGTTTTCTTGTTTATATATCATGACCTGTAGGACAATTACAGCGTATACTTGCATTCTTATGTACTATTCATTCCACTGGAAATGAGGTAGCAGTGTGTGGGTTACCTTCAAGGCTATAATCAATTTCATTAATGCCTGATGTTTCTTAGAATACCTTCAAAGCCATTTAAAATAAGGAAATAAACCCTTCGCTTGAGAAAAAGCCTTGCCCCAAAGACATATTTCTTCAATTTTTTTTTCTGTGCTCCATTAAGGTGACATAAGAGAAGAAATAAAGCCAGTCCAAAGTGTGCACATGAGACTTCAGTGACGTTAAGGGCTACAGTGACCTCAGGAAATCACCTTATAAGTCTTTACATGGGGCTGGTCTCGATCCTAAACACTTCAGTGCAGTCTAGTCTCACTACAGAGGTCAGCATTCACACTTCCACACACATCTTAGCAATCAGTTGTCTGCTGCTACAGAACGGTCCCATGCTAACAAGATTATAGGCTGGCTTCTGCCCCCCACCCCCCACCCCCCACCCTCCACTCCGGTCTCTTTAACATTCATTCAAGTGGGAAAATATCTCCTATTTCTAAGCAGTTGGATCTGCAAAGGATAAGATACACAAAGAAGCAAACTTACCATCAAACAGGTTACTATAATCACGAAGATGCTGAGAAAAATGATAACGGCGTAAAATCCTTCTTTGCTCCAGATTTTGTCCGCTTCGTGCTGCCCTTGCAAAACATTTTTCTTTAAAAAGCAAAACAGAAAGCCCGGTGTTAAAGGAGAGCTGGAGGAAACCGGCGTCCTTATCAGACTGTCAACATATTTTTAGCTTGATTCCATTCGGTGTAGTAAAACACACCTCTAGCCCCGGCTGCCACAGCTGCTTTTCTATCTGCCCAGGCACGGGACAGCTATCCTCTTTATCAGGAGATCCTGAAAGGGAAGGGGTGGGCATACAGGACAGGCTCCTGGGTTCTTGCCTTCCTCCACGTCCTGCACTGCCTCTCTTGGAAACTACCTGGTCCACAGGTGAGCAAGCTCTGTGCTTTTCTGCGCCGAGGAGGAACTGTTGCTGAAGCTCTCTGTACTCCGAGTCCCCTCCCACGTCCACTCTGTCTTACAGCTCCGCGCTTTACTTTCAAACAAAAGTGAAACAGGTGCAAACAAAAAGCTCGTGATGGCTGAATACACAAGCCGCGACGTGGGGACCATTTCTGTTTTTGTTTTCTTCTTCCTTTTATCCTGTCGTTCCCCTCCTTACATGGAACTCACTTTGTCAAAACCTGACTCACGCACCATCCCACATAGAAATTGCCAGGATATTATGTTTTATTTAAAGGAACAGGGAACACCCACGAAGTCAGAATTATTTAGTAATAAATGGTAAATAAACAGGATTATTTCAATGTTTACTGCGTTCGCTCCTTGCTTTAGGAGTGGAGCGAGAGAAGTATAAATGAGATGTGAATGTCTCTTGATTCTGTTACTCATTTTTCAAAACAGGATGGTACATTGATGGATGCTCTGAACTTCTGTTTTCTGTTGTAGACAGAGTCTCTCCTGTAGCCCAGGTTGGCCTTGAACTCAAGGCAATTCTCCTGCCTCAGCTCCCTAGATGCTGGGATCACAGGCATGGACTACCATGCCTAAATATGAGAATGTTTTATAAATCAGTGATATTGTAGATTTATAGGTAAGGAAACCTCGAAGAAACTTAGGTGGTATCTGAGTAGGAGAAACACTAAGTCTGTATCAAGCAAAATGTTCCCATGTTACAATCCTTCAGGAGAGCATGTGTCTGTCCTTGACTATTAACCCCCAAAACAAAGAAAGCCTCAAATTAAACCTATATTCTAGGTGCCTAAATTTTGAGATCATTTCTGGCTACTTTTAAGGTTAAAAAAACATATTTAGCCTTTGCAAATGAGATAAAAAATATTGACCTTGACAACTACTTTATGGAAATTTTAATCTCTGCATTCAATCAAGCCATAGTAGAATGATGAGCAAGAAAACTTTGAGTTCAGTTATGATGATACAAATCATTTGGGAAGAGACTTATTCATGTACTCAACAATACTACCTTTCACTTTTTCTAGACAGATGGATAGATAAAGGAAATGATTTAAGTATATATTTTGATTGACAGATAAAGGAAATAATTTAGGTATATATTTTGATTGATAGAGAACCTGTTAATACTTGATTCGGTGAGGTGATTGGTGACTCAGGACCCTGCTGCAAATACAGGGTCCCAGTGACAATTCTCTTTCACGTCTTTGAAAAAAGCTAGGCCATTTTTTTTTTCCGCTCCAGTTTCTCTATAAACACAGCTAGAAGCTAATAGAAAAGAAAACTATTGTAGGAATCGAGAATGGAATTGAAATTTTTTTTTTCCAGGCAACTAAATGACATCCATTGTTTGCTATAAAAGCAAACTAGTTAAGCCTTCGCACAGCCAGTACGCACTTGTCAAATTTAAGTACAAGGATTTGAGCTTAAACTCTTGTAAAATTTGAAAGAGGGGTGGTTAGGAGGGTGAAAAGTGCTGTGTTCCAAATCTGCTCGGGTCCATTTTCCTTCTGTAGTTTTACAGTTCTCGGAGCGTGAACTTGCTCCTGTCTCCTTGTGCAGAAGACAGACCTGTTTTGATTTTTTTTTTAAAGTGAAACAACGATGATGGAAGATTGATTCTGCACTCTCCCAGGTCCCACCCCCAGCTTTTAAAAAAAGGCTCTTGTTTTGAACTCAATCACTGCACATTCTTGGTAAATAGATTTCCTTCTGAGTCACGCGGCCCCTGCTGAGCGCTGCTCTATCTGTTTGGAGATCTAAAGAGCTGAATAAGGCAATAAAGGATATCAAGGGCCCACACATCAAAAGATTGCAATCCCCAGTAATCTCCCATCTAGCCTTTGCATAGGGTTAACCCAGGGGCTTTTAGATTTTGTCAGGGGCTGTGGGTTCAATAATTCACAGACTCCCATGCCAGGTCACGTTAATGCCACTATGACATTTGTATGGCTTATTCCATAGCTGTGTTGCACTGCCCTTTAACTCAGATGCAGTGAAATTTGCTGGTGCATTTTTTTATTTAAAAATGGAGACATTTCCTTTATCTATGAAGATGACCTTCCTAGCTGTTCTATACCTCGACATCACATAGTTGGTTACGTTCTCCACTCCATCATTCTCCCACCCCCCCCCAATTTCTTTTCACTCCTTAATTCTTTTCTTCTTCGTTTCCATTTTATTTCCAATTCCTAATATCAGGGAGGATGATCCAGATACTGAGGTTTTAGGAGGCACACCTTGTTGGGAGAGATGAAGCCCAGAGGATGAAGTAGAAATGTTATAAATGGTCTGGTTCGTTTGATGAGGGCAGATTAATGGAATGCACCTCACAATAGGATGGCTTGGTTGGATAAGTGGCAGATTTCAACTGCAGGATGCATGATACAAGCACGTGATCCTCATGATCTAGTATTTTAACACCGATGCTGCATGTCCTCAGCATTGTGTGCCAGGTCTAGAACTCTTTACTCTTGCCCACGGGCTAATGTTCCAAGTATGAAGGAACGATCATCCAACTCACAAATTATGGTTCATATTTTACGTGGTATGATTTTTCTCTTTGTTAATTATTCCATCAAGTATCAACAATTCATCAGCCTGTTATTTAAAGAAGGTAACTTCGTCCTATGAAATTCAGCAGTTAAGAAACTGGAGTAATTTGCAAATGAACAAAAATAAAAAACCAAATTAATTTATTCAGTATTAATGTTGAATTTAACATTTCAATGATTAGCTAACAATTTTGAGAAAATTGTCAATAAAAACTAGAAGAGTGAATTTAATTTTATTTCTCTGGAACTTATGGGGCAAGAAGAAGGTTATTTTATTTTTTTATCTTTACAGGCATTTTATAATAAAACAATATGTGCTTGCAATATTCTAGGTACCACATACAATATATATAAAAGAATGTGATGGCTCACATCTGCAGTCCCAGCACTGGGAAGCCTGAGGCAGGAGGGTTATCAAGAGCTCTAGGTGATGGTAAGTTCCAGGACAGCTAGCTACAGAGCGATACCCTGTCTTAAAGACCCTTCACTCCAGAAAAAAAAGAAAAGAACTCTTTGCCTCAAGAAACTAAGGTTGGAAACAGATGATTAACAAAATTAATTCTCTACTTGGTATTTTTTCTTTGGTTTCTGAGTCATTTCCAATAAAAAAAATAAACCAGGAATATAAAGAAAGGGTAGCAAAAACACATTGTTCTTATGAAAATATTTAGCAAATTTAGGAATAGATGTTCTGAAACATCATTGTGAAAAACTGCAAATGGATGTATTACAGTATTCTTTTCCTCCCCATTAATGGCTATTCTGCCATGGGAAGAGCTATTTTGAGGATTACAAGATAAGACAGGTTGAGACATAAACTGTTGTCAAATCTTAACTGCAGGAAGAAGAATAAAGACATGGGGGGACTTAGAGAAGAGTCTGGTAGCTTTATAGAACTGTCCATCATTCCTGCAGCGCCTCTCCTGCTGGACGGGAAACAAGCACTGTGTAAGGGCACGCTGCGGACACTGTCTTCCTTGGCTTTTTCCTTGTGACATTTAGAGTTTCAGGACTGGGCCTCCTAGAGACACTGAACAGAAGGTTCAAACAGGCCATCACATCGTGATGAAAGGCCCCTTCCAGCCAATTCAAGCACTTGATGAGCTTTATTCTGAGTATTTCACAGGTTATACAGTTTTTAGTTGTTGTTTTTTACATTCCAATAAATTTATGAGAAAATATCATATTTTGATCACTAAATACACTTGTTATTTAAGTTCAGGGCAGGCTTTGTCAACTACTATGGCCCAATAGCTTTCTCATGGGTGGTCCATGGAGGCTACTCCTTCACTGTAGTTACAGTTGGGAGAGTGGCCTTCACATTCTTGCTGTGATCTTTACATCCCAAAGCCAGCAGCTTGTTTCTTTTTGCTATCTAGGAGCATAACTTAACTAATATAAGAATCAAGCTCTGTATTTCTTGGCGTGTTTGTTTTCCTAACTTTGGGTAGGACGTAGCCCAGCGTTTGGCTGCTCGCTGACTCCGCTTTTCATATTCTGTCCTTTGCACCGCTGAATGAAATAAAGACAGTGACAAAATGACACGGCATGTCCCATCAAGGAACCCACAGCGTAGAGAAAGCCTTGAAGGCCCACAGAGCAAAAGGGTTTTGCTCTAAGCTCCATGGGGACGTGATGCAACAGGCATCAGTGTTCTTGAAGGAACAATGGAAGGCTGTGCCATTAAACAGGTTGATGAGGCAGGAAGATGTGTAGACAGCCCGATTACAAGCATGGAGGGATGGGATTGGGGGTCATGATAGCTAAGATATTTAGAATTGCTTTAGCATAGTCTAAGGAGCCACTGAGCAGTTACACAGCCCAGCGTGTGGAGGACCATATACCATACTAGGAAACCTGGACTGCATCCTATTGTGTTTTGAAACCAAAGGATCATGAAATTAGGAGAGCAAGCCAAGTTGACATGAAAGAAGATTACTCTGGTGGCAAAAAATAAAATAAAATAAAAGAAGCAAGTTTTATGCAGGAGGGAGAAGGGCAGGGTAGGGAATAAAACCAAAAGCAGTGGGAAGGACTGTGTGAGTAGAAGGGTGAATGTGTTGGTTCAGTAGTGACATACGGTTTCGCCTCCTTATGGCTTCTGCAACCGCAAATTTAGCCAACTGTGAATAGAAAATATCAGTGAAGAAAATTCATCTTTAGTTCACCTGTACACTTTCTTGCCACTATGCCCCAATCTATCATTTAAGCAACCCTATAAATTTAAAATTACATTACATTATGTATTATAAGTAATTTAGGGAAGATTTGATGCATATGGAAGCATGTTCCTAGGGTATATGCAGATATAACTTTACACAGGAAATTCGAGCATCCAAAGATTTTGGTATACATTGGTGTCCTGGATCCAATCTACCGAGTATACCAAAAGACTGTGTGTTCCCAAATTTATGTTACCTGTACTCAAATCACATTTGTTTGGTACAAACTAAATCTGAGGATTTTCACACATATTTAACAAATTCAATCCATATGTCAAGTCCATTAGATAAGGACTGTATCCACTAGAATATGAAGAAAATACCCAGAAGAAAATACCATGAAGAAAATACCCAGAGTTCTTACACATAGGAAAAAGCATGTTTCACACAATTCCAAATCATGGGGAGTACAGTGGGGATGAGTATTTTTTGACTATTTTGTCAATGAAAGTGATGATGAAAGGTTCACTTGTTGAGGAAGAAAGACCTGAGTAGAGTTTTTGGTTTCTTTTGTTGTTGTTGTTGTTGTTGTTGTTTTTTGGCAATTCAGTTTCAGGTGAGCAACAGGCAGACCTACCTAACTGGTCTTTCTTGTAGACAGTTTACTGAAAAGTAAAATAAATAATTACAAGGTGACAACGATTTTCAGAATCCGGTGTCAAATAATGAAACTTTGCCGTGAAAAGCGAATTTGCTTAAGGAAAACACACCAACTGTGAAGCACGCTGGATTCTGACCTTTAGGGAGATTGCTGTTTTAAAATCCACACACAACTAAGAGCTTTCATCTCAAAGCCTCACGGGTTGGATTAGCAAATTATGCTAACTGCAGATTTCTTTCTTTCTTTTCTTTCTTTCTTTCTTTCTTTCTTTCTTTCTTTCTTTCTTTCTTTCTTTCTTTCTTTCTTTCTTTCTTTTTTTTTAAATGAACTGCTCCATGCAACACCATACCTCAGGGGAGACGTCTGTAATTCCAAACTGTGGTAAACTCTGATGCAAAACATCGACATTAAGAGAACGCAGCACTTCCTCAGCCTGCAGGGCTTCCGGCTCTCCTGGTTTCCGGTTTACAGGAGACACAAACAACTCCACATGGCGCTTCTTTTCCTGGTGAAAGCACACCGTTCGGGTATGTTAAAAGATAATATTGGAAAACGTTGGGCAAAGTGTTCACCTGTTCTTTACAACATTAAAGTCTGGTTCCTAGACTCTTTGAAGTCATGCTAGGGAATGATGTGAATTGATCAGTCACTCCCAGAATGACTGTCACCAGTCTGAAGTACAAAATTTTCAAAATGGCCTTACTTTAGTTAGCACACCAGGATGTGAAATTTTATATTTCATTGGATAATAGTTTACTCTCGGTTTCATATTTTAATTAATTAATTAATTATTTTTTTTTTGCTGTAGTTAATTTCAGAGGCTATCCGGATGTAACATAGGCTGGGGTTGATTTTTGCATCCTTCTACCTCAGCCTCCTAAATGTTGAAACTATAGGTATGTACTAACTTCACATACAGTTCTCAGATGCCTTCTGAATCCTTATGCCTAAAGACATATTTTAAAGTCAAATGAGTCAGATAAAGCCCAATGTAAGCGTCAACCGTCAGGCACCACCATGCTTCATCTTTCCTCATCAAACGCATGAATATGAAGGCTGGACTGGCCAAGGAAGGGGTGCCAGATGAGCTTTGAAGGCCTTAACATTGACGAACTTTTAAACTCTACCCTTGCTTGGCAATAATGCATTTAATAAATCTAGATCCAGAGCCAAGACATCTATAATACCTATTCACCTTAGCTAGATGCCATGGACATAATAACTGACTTCATTTTTTATTGTTTTATTGAGATGAGGTCTCTCCAGGCATCTAAGGCTAGATTGGAACTCCTTTATGTACCCCAGTCTGTTATCAAACTCAAAATCCTCCTGCCTCTACCTTGCAACTACCGGAATTATAGGTATATTTTTTATTGATTATTTGGGAATTTCATGCAATGCACTCCAATCACACCCTCCTACTCTTGTGCCCTCCTCTCAAAAAGAGAAAAAGAAAAAAAGAAACCAAGTTCAATTTGTGTGGTCCATATACTCATTGGAACATGGTCAGATTCCCCGGGTCCAGTCTCTTAAAGATAACTGAGTTATCCCCCCAGCCCCTGCCACTCCAGAATTCAACAGTGAAGAGCTGCACTTCAGCATCCTAATTTTTAAGGATTCTCTTCAATGGCTTCCTGTTTAGACTATTTCTTATTCTGGGGTGAGGGTTGTCACAGAGGCCTTCAGTGTCTCTTATTCTCTTGCAATTGGCAACATTTATTCTTTTATTGCTTTTTTTTTCTTGGTTTTTCGAGACAGGGTTTCTCTGTGTAGTTTTGCACCTTTCCTGTGAGACAGGGTTTCTCTGTGTAGCTTTGGAGCCTGTCCTGGACCTCGCTCTGTAGACCAGGCTGATTTTGAACTCACAGAGATCCACCTGCCTCTGCCTCCTGAGTGCTAGGATAATAGGCGTGTGCCACCACCACCCAGCCTGGCAACATTTACTCATAAAGGATATTTAAAAATGTTCTATTTTCTCTTCTGCTTTAAAACTTTTTTTTTTCCAACCAAGACTGACAACTTTTATTTTTTACCAAGCTAAAGGTTTTAAGGACAGGGTCAAGTATACAATCTGAAAGAAGATCCTTTGTTAAGAAAAATAATTTAAAATTTTGTGAGTCATAAATGAAGACAGGGACCCTTTCCATGCATTTCAAATTCATGCAAGCTGACCGTGATTGAGGCCTCAGTCTACTGAGGGAAATTATCATTCAAAGAAGTGGCCTTGACTTGTTTGAAATCAGGCTCAAGAGCTTTTGTTGCTTTATCCAACCAGCCTAGTGGTTATTAAGTACAAAGAATTCCTTGTTATTTGCTTGATATACCAGAGATCTTAAGCTGCATGAGTAGACTGAGACCCAATGATTATCATTGCAATGTATCCAAATAATTGCCTCAATTACAGTTTGAAAATAATAATAATGGCAGCAAACTTAAAAAGTAAGGAGCAATGGTTTCTAAAAAGAGGTAATTGAAAATGCTAATGTGATTGAATTAGATCTTAAATGGTCAACCCATAATAGGCATGTTGAGAGCCATGTTTACTAGTGTCCAGTAACTAATAAGTATATAAAAATATCATGGAATCATAATATGCCGTGTATTCAAAAAGTTCATGAGAAGCTTATTATCAAAAGTGCAGAAATGGCTATATTATGACCTAAGGGCACATGTGTCATCTTAAGACACAAAGAGGAATTATGTTTGTGAAAGGAAATTGGAAAGAACCTAGGGAAGGTTGGGAAGCCATTGAAAGCAAATGTGAATCTGATATCATATGAAGGAAATAAAAGGTTGTGTGGAAATATGCCATTGTTGAAAAGTTGTTTGAGAGTCCTTAAGCTAGCGTTCAGTGTTTCCCAAGCAAAGTTCTTACTGTGCCCACCACATTAAAGCATCAGTGAAGAACACTCTGTAGGAAGCCTGTTTTTGCTGTAATACAATGATGAGTTTCAATACATAGCAGCAAAGGTCCTCAGTCACATCCCAGAAGTAAAAGGCCCATGCATTTTCATGGTCATCTCAGTAGCTGTTAGTAACATCGATCCAATCATTTTGTGTAATTCAGGTAGAGTAATAGGTAAGCGTCACTGAAGCTGAGCTCCTTACAAGCACCCCTTGGTCTATAAAGTTGCTTGGATATCTTTGCCACTGCACTAAAACTTTTAAACACTTATTCAGACTCAGAAAATTGCTGACGCAGAATAAATGTTTTCTTTCATTCTTTCTTTCTTTCTTTTTGTGGGAACTGAAACAACTCAACTTTTACCCACAGAAAAATAAAAAGAAATATAAATCTACCCTTAAAGCAATTACTGTCCATACCTGAGAATATGGATGTTGATACTCAGAGTAGAAAGCTGAATTTGAACGAGGTATACAATTTAATGCAATAGAATCATTTATTTAGCCCTTAGTCGGGTTCCCAATACAATAGGAATGAAGAAAGATTTTTAAAGCAATATGAAAAATCCTGAAGTCTCTTAGGTATTATATATACATATACACACATATATATATATACATATATATACACATACATACACACATACATATATATGTCCATGTGCATACATGTGTGTGCTCGTGTGTGTCTTGTGCATATGTGTGTAGAAGCCATGGAGGTGAGAAGACCACACTGAATCCTCTAGAACTGGAGTTCTAGGTAGTTGTGTGCTGCCATGTGGGTGCTGGGAACCAAACCCGGGTCCTCTACACGAGCAGTAAGTGCTCTTAACTCGTGAGCCATCTCTATAGCTGTCCTCCAAAGTCTCTCATATGAACCTTAGACAGCCAGCTTTTTGCAAAGAAAAACAGAAAGCGTCTGATTTAAAATTGCCCATTTTATCCACATGGCTTACACCAGTCTTCAAATGCAAAGGAGAACTTGCAGCTCACGACATCCAGGTTTCCAGACAGAGAAAATGGGGCACAGAATGAATGTGGGTGACTGACAGGTCTAGTCACCCCTACACAGTGGATCCCTTGATTCCTGAGGTTTTCCTCACTCCCACCTCGGATGCCAATCTATGTTTTTTCTTGGCATTCCATGTGAGCTACTGAGGTAAGGATCAGCTCTGTTTTATTCAGACATAATTCTTTGCTTTGTGCATTCAGCATCCACTCCATTGGTAAGCTTGAAGGGGCTTTAGTAAACAGCATCTGGAATCCTGATACAGAAGATTCCACTCTCCTAGACAATATTTGGGGAGTTGTGTCAGGTTGCTGGACCTATCAGGGGAGCTACTATTGAACGATGATAAGGTTGATAGACTATTTTCTGTAAAGGGCCAGACAGTCAATTGTTTAGGCTTTATGGGTCAATCTGTTTGCTCTAACAATTTAGGTCTGCCACTGTAAGCGTGAAAACAGCCATACACAGCATGTGAGCCAGTGGATGTGGCAGGCTTCAATAAAACCTTATCTCCAAAAATAGATAGTACGGTAGATTTGGCTCCCCAATCATGGAGCCTTTAACAACGAAAAATCAGTTTGAATTCTGAGACTGTGAAAGATAGCTTCTTACAATGAGACGGTTGATGTGCACTTGCTGGGGCAAGAGTCCCAAGGCTGCAGCTACTCCTTGGCGGAAGATCTGAAGCAAGGTTATGTTCAGCTTGTTTATATCCATTTGCAGTGTCTGGAAAATGAAGACAGAAAAAAAAGAAAAGAAAATATAAACTCAAGTAAATATTGCATTTTGGACAGCCAGTTTATCTTTGATAACTGGCTACACCAGTTTGGGGGCTCTTGTAAGTTCACATTCTGGGGCTTAATTTTGATACAAATAAAATCATAGACATACTTTATGTGATTTTTAAATGGTATTAGTTAAAAGATGGTATATTATGTAATAAAGCAATTTGTGTAGTTATTTTAAAACACAAGTAAAATGGTCATTTTTTAAAAAGTATTCCATTGCAATATGGCTTAATCTATATCGCTCTCCTTTTGGATGACAGTGGTCTGTGGTCAAGCCTATTTCAGTTATCTAAGTGGAAGGACGTATTTAATTCATGTTCACATGCAGTCATGGAGAAGGATGCTGTGTAAATTCCATAAGGCTTGAGCTGGCAGTTTCTCTCTAGAGTGCTCTGCTGCCAGTGCCAGGCAAACAGATGAGGCACAGTCCGTATTTACTCTGGTGGAGAAGCCAGTGGTACTCGTGATTGGATCTAAGGTAGAACATGCTCATTCATCGTTTAGGAAAATACTCCTAACAAATCTAAACAGTAAAATGTTCCAGAATTACAAATCACATTGTGACAGTAGTAATACAGCCTAAGCCAGAAGTGCTATTGCTATACTTAAACCAGGGAGGAGTTTACTGCGTGTTCCAAACTGGATCATGAGGTTGGAGAGTTGGCCCATCAGATAAAAGCACTTCGGGCTTTTCCAGAGGACCTGACTTCAGTTCCCAGCATCCATATCAGCAGCTCACAACAACCTATAACTCCAGCTCTAGGGGATCCCACTTCCCTTTCTGGTTTTCCTAGGCACCTACATCGAAGTGGCATGCACACACATACACACACACACACACACACACACAGAGAGAGAGAGAGAGAGAGAGAGAGAGAGAGAGAGAGAGAGAGAGAGAGAGAGAGATATCTTAAAAATCTGCCTCATAGTGATTTAAGACAGATACTTCTAAGAAATGAAATCTGAGTCTTACGCATTCCATGTATTCTGTTATTGTTAAGTTTACTGCTTTGGTCAGAGTAGGTTATGTATAACTAACTGTTGGATGGTTTTTCTCATTTGTCTGTTGAAGAGACTGATTTGCATCTCGAATCTACTCCAGCGTAAGGACTCTTAAAGCTGGGACTCTCTTAGCTTACTTTAAAAAGAGAAGGATGGAATGATATTGCTTTGAGAATTTGTAGACCTGCTAGGAAATAATAGAGTACCTATATACAAACTTTGTGGAAGATAAGTGATTGGAAACAGCCAAATGCTCAATGCGACAGGAACGGGGGCATTAATAGTTTGGGAATATAAAACAGGTGTAATGATCCCTAGTCAAAGTGGTGGGCTCACCTACTTTTTAGACTGCATTTCTACCTTAGGGTATCTCAATGCCTGCACAGGGGTGGGGGCCCTCTGTCTTGTTACGGAGGCGAGCAAACTGAGGCTCAAAGCAGGGTAGAGGCATCGCAAGACCCTGCCTGTCAACAGACATCCACTTGTTATTGGGAAGGCAAAAGGAGAATTTCTTCAGAAATGGGTTGAAAAGCTGTGTCGACACCTCCAGCAACACTTTCAAAGTATTCATTCATTGACACTCATGTTATCTATTGTAAAACAACAGAAACAGGTTGTAGAGATAAAAGTTTAGATCAAAGTGTCAGTAGGGCCATGTTCCCTCAATTATCTCCAGGGGAGAATCTTCCATATGTCTTCTAGTTTCCATTGTTTGGGACAATTCTGGGGGAGAATCTTCCATAGGTCTTTTAGTTTCTTTTGTTTGGGGTAATGTTTGATATTGCATACCCTGCAGCTCTAGTCTTTGCCTGTAGCATCCCATGGCTGTCTTTTCTGTCTCTCTCCTCTAAGAGTAGCAGTGTCACAATTTTCCTCTTTTATAAGGGCTGCTCATATTGAATCAGGAACCTTCCCTACTCTAGGATGACTTTAATGAATTATACTTAACAATGACCCTCCTTCTAAATAAACTCATATTCTTGGTATTGGGGAGTTAGAACTCCAACACAAGAATCTTGAGGGGACAAAATTAGACTACAAATAAGGATGAAGTCAGAATTCTTAGAAAATAAATTGCTAGGTTTTAGCCAGGGAATTAACAAAGAACCTCAATACTTCTGCATGTGCCTCTTGCTTTAAGTCAATCCAAACTGTAGGTGCAGCCGAGTACTGGGTGTTCACCCCTGAGAAGAGCTGTTCTTGGAGAGCTGTTGGGGTGGCCAGACATGACCATTAGTAGAATACTTTTATTTAAAGGTGGAGTGCAATCTTGAGCTCGTTCTAGGTGAAGGTGATGCCAATGCCTGGGTAAGCTGAAAGAAGAGGTTGAAGAACACAGATATAGTTGAAGAGGATTTTTCCCTTGGGGATTCACTCCCTGACTTGTCACAGTAGTTTCGGCTGGACTTGGGGTTTGTGTTTTCTGTCTTCATAGGATGTGGCCCTCTCCTTTCAGAAAGTAATTCTTCATGGCATAAAAATCATCTGATGGCAGCTGGCTCAACAGTTAAAGGCATGTACTGCTTTTGCAAAGGACCCCAGTTCCCAGCATCCAAGTCGGGCACTTTACAATCACCTGTGACTCTATCTTCAGGGGATCAGATGCCCTCTTCTGGCCTCGGTGTGCACTTCCCTCATGTCCAGATACTCTGACACAGACACACACATATGCACATAAAGAATAAAATATTAAAAACTCATCTAATGATGGACGTGTTTGTCTGTCATTTGCTATGTTTTTAATAGCTTATTTCTCAGATGCCAAGAAGAATTTAATATAGAAAATAAAACTTGAGCTAAGCCTTCAAGGACCAGTGGATTTAGATACCAGTGATGGCTTTTCAGTTTATAGTTAGTCTATAGTTTTAAGCATAATTCCTTTACCTACCTACTAGAACTCAGTCTACATGATAGCTCTCTACAACAGAGACTTCCTTTGCTCCCAAACCCTGACATCTACACTATCAGCATATGGAAGCTGTTGATAAATTTCAGAGACTATATCATAGCTGTCTACTTCTTTCCTCTGCACGACTAAAGGTAGAAACCTCAGCTAGCATTCCCAAAACACTGGTGAGGAACTACTGAGTTCTGGCTTGCCCACAGTGTTTGTCAGGCAGACTGAGTGGGCAGGCAATGCCTCTGGTCCCCAAGGGCAGGATCTGGAGCTGCAATCAACCCTGGGAACTGAGAGACGAGGGGGTTGTGTAAACCCTTGAGAGCTCAATTCCCAGGGCCATGATTAACAGAGGCTTGTCACTGTGGAAACAGTATTAAGGTCTCAAATGGGAAGTGAAATAGGAACTCAAGATTAAAATCACTCAACAAAACAACTTCGTAAGATGGTGAAAAGCTGTGCTTTTGAACCAGAAATTTGAATGACCCAACTAAATGCCCAGAGGTAATCAGCTGAAATTGGAATCCTCTGGCTCACTGCAGCAAACATTTGAATAATTTGCCTCTGATTTCTGCTTGTCTGGAAGACTTGGATTGACTCCACAGAGCATGCATACACAGACTTCTGACTATTACTCCATAAAATGTGATGCTAAAATATAGATTAAGTAGATAGATGTATATTTGGGGTCCTATTACATGCCGGACAGAATGTGAGTGCAAATCTGGAAAAAAGGAGGGCTTCTTAGCCAAATGACAGTTTTTTTTTTTTTCAAACAGAACGGGAGCGGGACTTCCTGGAGTTAGTGGATATATGCCACCCATGTCTTTGTGAATAGGTGCTGGAAAGACATAGTTCCGTCCATACTGTTGCATGCAGGCTCAATTGAGATAAAGCGGAAATTTCCAGGGCAGTAATAAGGCTACAGCTTAGTTTTAAAGTTACCATAAAAGAGCTTAAGGTGTGTTTTAGTAAGAATTCTGAGCCCACTTCATCATTTCTGTGATTAAAGTTTTCCATCTCAAGGAGTAATGGAAATTCTAAATGAGCATGCTAAGACAGTCCATAGCAGTCAGTCATTCAAACAGTTACTAGGTACACGAGTTTGGATCTGAAATGTCCCTCAAAGGCCACCTGCTAACGACTTAATGACTCAGTCCTGAGCCTTAAGAAGTGGAGCCTAGTGGGAGGAAGTTAGATCAAGCTGGGGTGCCCTTGGTGGAAGTACCCAAGATCTAACCCCTTCTCTTTCTTTGCTTACTGTCTCTACATTTTAAGTAATTCATTCTGTTACATGCCTCTTCTATATTATACCACCTTTCCAAAGACCCCCAAAGCAACAGGCCAACTGACTGTGGACTGAAACTTGCAAAAGTTGATTATCTTGCAGAAGCTGATTTTCTTTAGTATGTGTTATAGTAACACAAAGTAACACTACAGAAGGAAAAATTGGGTCCCAATAGCTACAAAGAAGGCTACTATGATAAGCACCCACTTCTTAGACCTAATGTGTCTCTGTTCCTGACTCCATTCTCAGTTACTGGACCCCTGTCTTTAGTTAGGGTTTGTATTGGCAAGTGATTTCCAGAACAGTTTTCCTGTTGTGTCTTTGAACTGAGCAGAAAACATCCATTCATTTGAAGCATTTTAGAGTTGACACTCAATCCTATGTCATCACTCTGTGTTTGTCATTTGCTACTGTTTACACACAAATGCTACATCCACAGAAGAGGGCTGCTTATGACTGATAAGTGCATCTTTCTAAGAAGATAGAGTCACAGGAGAATATCCTCATCGTACCCTTCTGTCATGTTTCCATCATACATCATACTATCAACAAGCATATGTGTGTTTTGCTCTCATAAGCCTGCATCCTCTGTCCTTTCAAGTCTGGGAGGAGAAGGGTGCTGTCTCTTGGTCTACTCAAACACAAATGCTGCATCATGGACTCACACATCACTTCTCATTGATCCAGAATAAAAGATCTGATCCAAATCAACCCTCCAAATGGTCTGTAAGTGTTCTTTGTTAGTTTGCCTTGGATTCAACACAGGAATATCCTGAGGTAAAAGAGACTGAAGGAAATCAGTGTGTGGGGATACAGAAATCAGGGGTAGAGTTTCCAAAAATGGTTTGTCATTACAGTCCCATGAACTCATGAAGAAAAATATGAATCATGCATGGAAAGGCTATAGGAATTGTTAGTGATGCTCAAGTGTGGTTTCCAAGCCACTGGGAGGCCATATGAACACTTCATGCACAATTGCATATATTTCTGATGTTCAGTAGATGTTTAATCCATTTTGATGTATTAGTGTAGTTAGAGTAGGTATATGTTCTGGTTAGTATTTTTTGTCAACCTGGACAAGATAGAGTCATCTGGGAAGAGGAACCTCAACTGAGAAAACACTTCCATCAGATTGCCTGTAGACAAGCAGGCAATCTACCCTGTAGGGTAGCTTATTGATTAATGATTGATGGGGGAGGGCCTAGCCTACTATGTGTGATGCCAGCCCTGGGCAGGTGGTCCTGGGTGGTACAAGAAAGTAGGCTGAGCAAGCCATAGGGAGCAAGTCAGTAAGCAGCACCCCTCCACGGCATCTACATCAGTTCCTGCCTCCAGGTTTCTGCCTTGAGTTCTTTCCCTGACTTCCCTCCACGACGGACTTATTACCTACTAATATTAGATGAAATAAGCCCTTTGCTCCCCAAGTTACCTTGGGTCATGGTGTTTTACTATAGTAACATAAACCTAACTAATACAGACATATGACGTTAAGAACAAGTTTTGTCTAGAACAAAAGGACAAAAATAGGATGGTGAGCATCCAGGAACATTGCCTGTCATCCCACCTATAAGTATTTTGATGTTTATACTTCAGCAATAGTATCCCAGATGGCTTCATCTGTCTTCTCAAGATCCCCACCCTAATGATGAACTACCCCTTTAACACAATAGATAACAACAGTGGAGTTTTGAGACATTTTGAAAACAGTTTCCACTCAACTTCATGGGATTTCTATATTCCTGTTGTTTTGGTTATGGGCATACACTTTTTATTGTAGTTATGGGTCACAAAATTTATTTATTTGGAGGCTAAGGAGATAGCTCAGTGGTTACCAGTATGTACTGCTCTTGCTGAGGACTGGAGTTCAGTTCCCAGCACCCATATCCAGTGGCTCACAACTGCTTGTGATGCCAGTTCCAGAAAATCCAACATCCTGTTCTGACCTCTGTGAACACCTATATTCACATGCACGTGCCCCCACGCAGGCAGACACACGTGCACATACACAAAAAACAAAACGAAGTAATTCTTTGCTATTTGGTAACACAATTTGTGATGGAAGTAATGATTAGCAGTGAGTGAGAAGACATTATTCAAATTTCTTGTTTGTTAGAGGTAAGACTTGGGATAGGGACAGTATTCAGGAGTCTCTGACTTTTGTGTTGACACATTTGGAAACTTTTGTCCAGTTTGCTTTTGAAATTACTATATTGACAGGATAATTTAACAAATAATTATGTTTGCATGTTTAGAAGCTGCACGTAGATGAGCAAATACCAAATAAGAATATTTCTGCATCAACAAATTATAGTTATGAATACAGAATGATGAGAAAGACATGGGTTCAAACTGGAGTGGGTAATCTCTATTGAATTCTAACTCTCCAGGAACCCTACTTTCTTTATCTATCAAATGGGGATGATATGTGTATTCTTTGTTATGAGACAAACTTATGAAACTATGAGAGACACATAAAAATTTAGGTAGAAACGCAGCTAGAACCGGCAGATGGAAGGTCCCAGTAAACTTAGCTTTTATCAAAATGAATTTAGTGTATATGAACATTGACAACAATTCATTTAGTGAGCTACTTCTCTGGGTATTCAGAACAAAGAGAAATAGAGTAGTGACTTTATTGATCAAATGGAGGCCTAAAGCTCATTCACTAGAACAATTAATATCAGGGCAGGAAGTGACCTGATTGCGTTGGCAGTGTTTCTGTTGATTGATTTTTATGTGTATCAGGGAGTTTTAGCCAAAAGTCGATCAGGCAATCCGAAAAGAAGAAAACAAAATAGTCCAATTATTTCATTTCTACAAAAAATGATACATTTTGTTTTATATTTGAGTCAGAATAGCAGGCTTTAAGAAGGTCCTCTGACTTCAGAATCTCTGCCTCCCTTCATTCTCCACGCAGTTCAGCCCCAGGGTATGGAAGATTCTTTATAATCCTTGGCTTAAATTTATACTCTTCTTGCTTCTTTTTCTACCACTGCAAATTAAATGCCAATAAAAAAAAAAAGCAGCCAAATTTAGCAACTTAGGTTAGAATCCCTTAGCTGATTCATTTGGAAAGCCCTTTATAACCTAGTTTCCTCTTTATTTCATTAATCTCTCTCCTCCGTTTCAATTTTACCTCTTAATTAGTGTCCTCTTTTACTTATCTGCTCCTGTGATAAGCTTTTCTCTTTTGCCTCCAAAGATTTCTTCAATTTATTAGTTAGACCTTTCATATACATTTTCCCGAAATCTAAATTTTATGTAATTATAATAGGCATTATCATCATAATAAATTATTTTTTAAAAATCACCTGACTTCTGAGTGCATACTCACTGGAGGAGAAAAAGCTTACTTAAATTACCAAATTTATACTGCATACTCTTACGATAGGTCCATTCTTGAGCATTGTGATTTTGCGTTTGCATTTATTTAAACTTGTAGAA
>CABHPQ010175515.1:0-39424 GCA_902168405.1 Peromyscus aztecus
TCTCTACCTCGGCTCCATTTAGTCCAAAGGAGGTACGCCTTTATGCTAATTTGAGTGCTTATTTACATATAGTGCATTTTTCTTTGGACCATTCTGAAAAATTTATAAGAATTTCAAAGATTCCTTTGATTAAAATGAAAATGAGAATTATACAGCCATTCCACTAGATGTTAGATGGACTAGATATCTTTTCTGATATTATATGGTATATTCTGTTTAGAAAATGTGGGAGACATAGAGGTGAAGGAGAAGAAAACAGATGTGCCTGAAGTTATCCCGTTTAGAAGAGTGATGTCTTATTCAAACAAAACTGTGGATACATGTTTTGAAGGGTAAAGAAAGTTGTTTGAATAAGAATAACAGTGTTCTTTATAATCAACTGATTCTAAGCATATTAGAAAATTGAGAAAATCAGAATCAGGTGTTAAACATTACTAAATGACTTTCTAATAATCAGTTACTATCCCTGAACCACTGTTCTTTTAACCTATTAGCAAATGTGAATTACTGTCAGATTTTTAGAGTAGTTCGTTCTTTCATTCTTACAATAAAATTTTAAATAAAAGGTAGTAATTTTAGAGTGATTTCCAGCTCAAAATGTTAATATTTTATTTAGAAGTTTAAAATCTACATTTCTAGAGGGAATGGGACTCAATTTTTTTTTCTGGGAATTTTTTATATCAATATAAACATTGGCCCAAGGAGCTGAAAAGTCTTGCATTTTTCTTGGTAGGAAATTATCACCCCTGTAAATTCTCCTTCTCTAGTTATTTCTTGGTTCTGTATTCTCTGTAATAATCTGTTTATTTCCAAAATCTATAGCTTGAGCTTTTACACTATTCTCAGTTATATCTTTGGCTGGTCTACTTTAAATTCTATTTCATTTATATTTCTGCCATGTTATATGATCATTTCTACTTAATCTTTGACTAGAACCATTTTTTGTAGAAAGAATCAATTCTTGAATTTGTTGACTTCTACTAACTACCCATTTTCTGATTCATTGCTTGCTGCTGTTATTTTAAAATCATTTTTCATTTGACTTTTTCTTAGGATATTCTTAAGCCCTAGTAAAAGGCCTATTGGCCAGAGATCTGCTTTGGTGTGAAACTTGGTTGACATTCCAGATGTGTCTGTATAGCATGCTTTTCTGTCACTCATTTCTAAACGATGTTTAATGGCTTACCTGATTTTCAACGTAATCATTTTTCAGTCCTGTAGACAGATTTTCTTTTTTGCTACCAGCCCCCAATAATAACACAGAGATTTCTTACTAATTATGAAACCTTGGCCTTTAGCTTAGCGTTGCTTCAATTAGCTCTTAGTATTTAAATTAACCCATTCATATTACTCTACATTCTGTCACATAGTGTTATCTCTCTTATATCTTGCACCTCCTGTTTCCTCTCCATCTGGCTGGAGACTCTGCTCTTCTTCTTCCCAGAGTCCTCTCTGTCCCTGGAAGTCCTGCCTAACCTCTTCTTAGTTATTTACTGTTCAGTTTTTTTTTACAGCAATCACAGCACTTTTTACAGTGTACAAATATCCCACAACACAGACCCTATAAGAATTAAAGCCTGTTTATGTTTCCATTTACTAACTAATGGGAGCCATAACTTACTGTATAATTAGTGTTTACCAATGTGCGATCCAATCTTGACAGGAGGTATATTTTCTAACACTCCATTCCACACTCTTTCTGTAAGCCTAGTAATTCTTACTCTCACTGGTCATCATTCTCTGAGCTTCCCCTCCCCCATCACCTGGGTACATATTTGCACACTTCAGCCATAAAAGGGAAAGTACAGAGAAGTCTCTGATGTCTCAGTGTTCCTTCTGCCTTTTCTTCGTGCATTCAACAACTTGCAGCTACTATATTTTAGATTTTTTGTAGCTTTCTATTTAAATTTTTTTCATTTTACATACCAACCCCTGTTCCCCTTCCCTCCCCTCCCCTTCCACCCCCCCCCCCCCCCCCCTATTCCCTCCTCATAGGGAGTAAGGCCTCCCTTGGGTAGTTAACACAGGCTGGCATACCAAGTTGGAACAGGACCAAGCCCCTCCCCCTGTAACTACTATATTTTGAGGAGCATTTTTGGAATAAAAGGCTTTTATATTTTCTTTCTGGAGTTTACTTATTGTTAAAATAATGTGAAGAAATCACATTAAATTCTCCATTGTTTTACAGGAATACAGCAACACCAGTTTTCTTTGATTAAATTTGTTGTATTTCTTCTTGATATTAGTTGTGATATACTTGTCTAATTATTTAATAACACATGCATGCCAATTTCACATAAGTGTTAGGACTTTGTGATAAAGTTAGATTGAACTGACTTGTTTATTATTGCACTACTAAAAACTTGAATATCTCTCTGAGTTTCTTTTCCTGTTGCTGGGATCAAGTACTCTGAAAAAAGCAACTTCAGGGAGATTGGGTTTCTTTTGGCTCTCAGTTTAAGGGGACAGTCTGTCATCCAGAGAGATCCAGCAGTTTAAGGGGATGGTCTGCCATGGAGAGAGATCCAGCAATTTAAGGAGACAGTCCGTTGTGGAGGGAGATCCAGGCTGTAGGTGCTTGAAGCTGTTGGTCAGACTGTACCCATCATCAGGAGCAGAACTAGATGAACCTGTGCGAGTGCCCAGCTCATTTATTTTCTCTCTTTTATTCAGTCCAGGATCCCTTGCCTAGGGAATGGTCCCACCCATAGTGAGCAAGTGGTTTTTTTTAACCACAATTAATGCAATTAAAATAATCCTCCAAAGGCATGTCAAAGGCCCATCTCCTAGGTAGCAGTAGATTCTGTCAAACTAATAATTACCATGAACTACCACAGTATAATTAATGTGGCAATTTATGTGTGGGTGCATATCATTATCACTCCTATCACTGTACTTAATCATTTGGTATTATTTTACTTATTTAGTTTTCTTAAAACTTCCTATTCTTTCTCCTAGCAAGTCTTTCCTTTTTCAGTATGGACTACACTTTCTGTGCGTCCCCAACAATTCTGTTTTAACTTTTTACTTGTATATTTATTAGCTCTTTGAGGGTTTTGTATGTGTGTTGATCATATTCACACCACCCCATTTTTCCCCCAGATCCACTTCCACACCCCCTACACATCCAGCTTTGTGTCTTTTTTACCCCATCAATACTAACCTGTGCTGACCAAATCCTCTTGGACATGTGGTCTTCCACTGGAATATGATCAACTTATCAGGGACTTCCCTTTCTCTTGAGGAAAACTGTCTTTCCTTCTTACAGCAACTAACCATTGCCCAGAATGGCAGGACTACTGCTTGATTTTTATACCCAGCTTCCATCCCGGCGCTGGGAATTTGTCCGGCTTGAGCTTCTAAAGTTCTTGCCCACGCTGTTGGAGACACCGTGAGTTTGTGCGTGCAGCTGCCCTGCTGTGTCCAGAAGACACTGCGTCGCTCGCTGCAGTCACCCACCACCTCTGGCTTTGACATTTTTTTTTTCCCTCTCTTCCACAATGATTTCCGAGCTTTGTGAGAGAAGGCAATATCTACGTTCTCCTCAGGGCTGAGTGTTCTGTAGCCTCTTGTGCTTGGCACCTTGACCAGTGGTGGGTGACTGGGTCAACCCCATCGCTCACAAATAGAGACTCTCAGGTGAGGGTTGACAGATGCATTGTGCTGAAGAAAGGGAGATCGGGAGGGGCACAGGAGGGCTCTGACCGAAAGTTTTATTAAGTTATTAAAAAGTTCGTGTTTATAAAACTCTGTTGATTGGCTTCAGATAACATGGGGTGAGAGTAGTTTCTGTGTGTTAACTAACCATTTGTTGTTCTATGTATAACCTGTAATTATTATTAACTTTGATGAATATTATTATATTATGTTACAGTATTATCCAGTCCATTGAGGAATTTTAAACAAATAAGCACAGAAATGTCTGTCTAACTGCTGAAGACATCTTTTGGTTATTTTCACATGCAAATGGAAGCTTCTTGGGTTACAGGATTCTTGGGCAAAATTTCTTCTTTTACAAACTTGGATGAGTTTCATTATATGATGGTCTTCGATTATCGATATAGGGGCCCTTTGTGTACAGATTAGAAGTTTTGATATTGTAACTGTGGATTAAGTACTTTTTTCTAACCTGAAGTAAAAGGAAGGAAGGGAGGGAGGGAGGGAGGGAGGGAGGAAGGAAGGAAGGAAGGAAGGAAGGAAGGAAGGAAGGAAGGAAGGAAGGAAGGAAAGGAGGAAGGAAGGAACGAAGCATGGATGGTGGGCAGAATTGGCTTCTTGGCCTTTCTCCTTGGCTCTTCTCCAACTGTAAGCACCGGTGTTCTAATAACTTCGCTCAGGGTCCGTTCCTTCTGTGGGATTAGATGGGAGTATGCTACTAGAGATGACCGAGGAGAATGAAGTTTGCAGATGGACTGAGGGTTACACGTTAGCTAAGCTTCCTGTGTCAGGTACTTGTCTGTTGTTGTCATAAGACACCACGAGTCTGGCAACGTACAGAGAAAGAGTTTGTTTGAGCTCACATCTTCACACACTCGTGCAAAGCAGAGAGAGGGAACTGGAGGTGGCAGAGGCTCTTAAAGCCCGCTCCCACCTGTCTGCGTCCGCCTGCAGGGCCACAGCTCCTGAAGCTCTCCGGACAGTCCCACTAACTGGATTCTAAGGGTTCAAACTGAGCCTCTGGGGGATGTTCTCATTCAAAGCACTACACCTCAGTTGGAGATCATCTTGGTGCATCCCATTTAAGCACCAGGAATTTTAAAAGTGCAAGAGAAGCAGGAGTGGTCGGTGAGTGCTGGGAGACACGCTGGAATCTCTTCCTGGATTCAAGGGTCATGGCAAGGTCATGGGCAGACTCCAGCAGATGGCAAGAGACAACTGAACTGATTCTTCTCCCGAGCTTCCAGGGCAAGGATCACAGCCGTGCTGACCCCTGGACTCCACCTACAGGGGCATAAGTCACATCTCTGACTTTAGGAGCAGTAAGGTGACAAGCCCCTGCTGATTAAATCACAAGACCTGTGGTAGTTTGTGACAGTAATGACGGGAAGCTAACACACGTGTTCTCACTTTTTTTGTGTGTGAGCAAAGGTATCTGCCATAGTAGCTGTGTACAGTCCTTCATCTTGCCCTTTGCACCTCTTTAACTGGCTTTTCATCTGTGTACTTGCAATGTTCTTTATAATAAGCAACTGAGCATAAGAGAACATTGCCCCGAGTTCTGTGAGGAATCTTTAACAACTGTCAAACACAGGAGTGGGTGTCCTAGAAGTCCCCAATTTATAGCTAGTGCCTTGGGAGCATAGGCCACAATCACAGATATGGATTAATGTGGGAAATGGTGGCACCATAGTTGATTTGATCCCTCAGCCTACGGCATCTGACATGCACACGCTCAGTGTGACAGTTCCTTCACTCACTTTGTGTCCGAGCAGTTTGTGAGCATAGAGGATCAGCTTTTCCCACAGGAAGTGTAAGGAAGCAGTAGAAATATTTACTCAGTCAGAATAAAAATGCTGTCTTAAAATTTTAAAGATGCGTCAGGAAGCTTCTGGAAGAAACTGACTCTGGGACAGTGTCAAAGGACGTTGTTATTTTGTCGTCATTTCTCTGGGGCGCCGTTGGCATGACGACGTCCAGTGTGTGTCCTGTGTTCCTAGGAGAACATCTCGAAGACTTAGAGGTTTGATGTCCAGCTGCTTTTTGTCATCGATGTCACTCTGATAAATACATAGGGAAGGCACGTGGCAGGAGTAGATCTGTCCCGGTTCACAGTTTCAGCTCGGGTTGCCCGGTTCCATTGTTTCTGAGCTTGTACAGAGACAGAACACCATGGCGGAAGGGAGTGGGGGGGGCCACAAAGCAGCCACTTCCGGGCTCCATCCCTCTGCTTCGATGCTTCCCTTTCAGCGCACCAAGGAAAATGAACCATCTGGGAGGGAGCGCAGAGGCTGGAGTCTGTGGGTGCAATGAGGACCTCGGTCAGAAATCAGTGACTAACCAAGAGAAGCTCCGGGGTGAATCGGAGGAACCGGAAACACCTGCGGGGCCGGTGCTGTGTCACAGGGCTCCCTGGACCTGGACTGAAGAACCGCACGGATGGCTGAGAGTTCGGCAAGGGTGGAGGCGAATGGTTCCGGTGCCGTTCCTCTCTCGTGTGGCAGGACACCGGGCAGCGAGAAGCTCCCAGCCAGTGCCCGCCCAGCCCTTAGGCTCATGTGCATCGAGTGTGACGGAACTGAGAGCTTCCCCAAAGTTTTTATCTGATTATGTGGCGTGTATTAATTTATATGAAATAGATTCACGGAGATGCAATGTTTTCTGCTGTGGCTATAACAGGAACCACACACATCATTTTATTGCAATGATCACCAAAGGCTACAAGGGGATCAAGGTTACCTACATATTTCAAAAGATATTAAGTTTTCTTGCTACAAATCAATGGAATGTTGACATTTTTCCCCTTTATTCGGGACAACAGGTCTTGACTACGAAGCCTAAAGTGGGGGAAAACTTTACACAGACACACAGTTTCCTTCCTGAATATTCCTTTTATAGTGATTCCTTTGTTTCCAATCTTCCTTTACATGGAGTTTTTGTTTTTGGGGGGTAAGACATTCTTTTATGAGCCTGCCTATAAAATTATTAAGCTAGAAACTTTATGTATATACTGCTCTTTTTTATTTTTATGAGATAGAGTCATACTGTAGTCCAGGCTAGACTGCAACTGACTACAGAGCTGATAGTAGTTTAGAACTTGCAGCAATCCTCCTGCCTCAGCCTCCCAAGTGCTGAGATTACAGATATGAACCTCCAAGTCTGGCTCTTATTCATTTATTTTTGGTGTTTGTATGTGCCTGTGTGTAAGGGTGTGTGTGTGTGTGTGTGTGTGTGTGTGTGTGTGTGTGTGTGTGTGTTTGGATATGGCGGCCAAGGACTGTTGTTTCTCATGTACCATCTACACAACTCACTTCTGTGTCTAGTCTGTCTGTTTAGTATGCTAATGAAGCATTTGATCACTTACATGAAATACAGTATCATTTTACTCTAGTAGAGTCCACTAGTAAGGCTCCTCTCCAAGGGAGGGGCAGTGTCTTCCACAGCCTCGTTCCAGTCTCCGTTTTGAATCTGTACTCTTGGGAAGCCTTGTTTTCCTGGTATTTACCTTATTATGATGGGACAGATTCTGAGAGAGCCTCTGGGCATGCCTGTGTGGGTTATCTAGATTGTGCCATTAAGGTTGGAAGAGCCACCCACTGTGGGTGGCACCATTTCCAGGCTGGGATCCTGGACTATATACATGGAGAGAGGGAACATCCAGGACCCATGGGCGTGACTTTATTTGACAATAGAATCCCTGCAAATGAGCAAGATAAGATGAGGCCATGAGGGTGGATCCTCAATCACTTTGACCTCTGTCCTTAAGAAGTCAGGGAAACTGGACATTGAGACAGATACAGAAGACTAGAAAGTGATGGGGGGCACAGAGAGAATGTCATTTATTGGTTGTACAATTCCTAGGCTTCAAGAAGCTAGAAAGAAAGAGGGTGGCTCTCAGTTGGAAGTAAACCCACTAGGACCTTGATTTGGAATTTCTAGGGACCAGAGCTGTGTGTCTGTTTCTGCTAAGCCATCATTCTTGCAAAACCCCAGAAAATGAATAGAGTTCTTTAATTCTCAGACCAGTCATTTGAGTTAAAACCAGCAACAATCGCCACCAGAAGCTCCAGACCTAGTAACTGAATCACTTGTCTCAACAGTCACCTGGAGTGAATGCACCAGACATCAGAATCTTAATCCCCAGCGTCAAAAGCTCAGGGTCAGTTCTAGCGGAGAGACCTGTCTTCGACACATGTGGGCAAGACCGGCAGGAGGTGGACAACCAGGACTTGCTGTTGCTCCTTCTACCTTTTCTGACACTTGGCTTCAACGTGGACCCGTTTTCCCAACGGACATTGGGAAGTTGAACAGTATCTCCACTGCCCACAGACAAACAATCTTGATCTTACTGTTTATGATTTTCCCATGGCTTTTTTTATGAAACTCACTCAAGAATTTTACCTTGTGCCTGTTTGACAACAGAAGGGTATATATACTGTGTTTAATTTTGCTCTGCCCGACAGGTTCCTTTTTCAAAATAATTTCATGGAAACTTTTGTTAGCTGTGGGCCGGATGACTTCCACCCAGCTCTGCTTGGTGATCATTTCCAAGCCTTCATTTTGAAGCCGACTACTGTTCACAGGAAGTTGCATGGGCTCCCCTGGTTTCCTTAGGCTGTCTTCCACAGGATCGGATGATAAAGAGAAGGAGGGGAGGGAGGATGTGTTGGAGGGAGAGGCGTGGAGGAAAACAGAAGATTACAAAGGAAAAGATCAAAGAAAGGAAGGCAGGTTTGGTGGTGCATGTGTGTAAGGGAGATGGGAACAGGGGGATTGATGTAAATTCAAGGCCAGCCTGACCTACACAGTAAGTTCAAGATTCAAACCAAACCTGAGCTGCTCTGAGAAACAGTGTCTCATAAAGGAAGCGGGGAGAAAAATAGTGACAGTGTCACTCTAGAGGGCTCTAGAGGGCTCTGTGCAGGGTTTCCGTCATCTCTGCCGGTGTGATATCTATCAGAGACCACGCTCAACCCATTCTCTTTCCAGTGAGACTAAGATTATACCACCGTGGGTATTTCAGTTTTAAAAGCACAACGAGACCTGATACGATACCACATTAAACACATCTCCTATCGATTCTTTCTAACCTTGCAAAACGAGCTGCCTGCGCTAAGTACCTTTTACTCCAGGCCCGCTGATGGGACCACAGATGTTAACTGCAGGGCTGGCTCTCTTCCGAGGTCAGCAGACAGGGCAAGTGGGGAGATGACCGTGGGAGTCTCTTCAGGCCAAGGGACTATTTACCCTTGCTGCCTTCAATACAGCTCGAGGACAAATGTCAGAATGAATCTGCGTCATGGGGAAGTTAAATGAAGCCCTCTCAACCCCCCCCCCATGACACCACACCACTAATGTGTGGTCACTTCAAGTGAGGAGTCTGTCATCACAGTATCACGGTTTCTGTGGCTGAAGTTCTCTGTTCCCAGTGTGTTTTCTGTAAGTAACAAAATAAACAAGTAGAAATAACACCCTGGTTTCATCAGGTCATCTCAAATGTCTGCCATACCACCTTTGACTGCCTGACCCTGTCCTCCCATGTGGCTGATAATAGACACAGAGCAGTCAGGGACCGAGATGAAGTGTGTCTGTGAATGACATTGCCATGGTCCTCAGGCTGGGAGCTCTGGCTCCATGGGGAAGTAAAGATCTGCATTCTGGTACTTTATGAGAAGCAGCCCCTCAGGTCAGTCACCAGAATGGAACCCCACAACCTACCATCTGCAAGACCTCAGACTTGTGGTTAGGAGGCCCTGTGAGGTCATCTGGAAAGTGGCATGGCAGTATCTGAGGTAAGAATTAGAAGCTGCTGTGGGCAGCACACGTCAGTGTGTCCTCACTAAAAGGCTTTGTTTTACGCTTACTGTTGTTGGTGGTGGTGATGGTGGTGGTGGTGGTGCTATGGGCATTGGCGTTCTCATCTGCTACTTTGATGATTTCCTTAAGCATCAGGAATAATCGAATTATAGCAGGGTCTGACACTCGCCTTAGGGCCAATGGAGTCTGCTGCTCATTCTGGGCCATTCAAAGGGTCCTAGAGGGTGCCTTGGATAGTTCCTATTCATATTGACTTCTTTTGGGTCTGGGAACCCTCTGACCATTATTAATATTGGCTATGGAAGTCCCTCGTCTCTGTGTGGGTGTCAGGTTTTAAAATGTGAGGCAGTGGAGTGTGTGTGCTGATCTGGTATCCAATTTCACCAGTACCTAGCTTATTTTTGTGTGAATGCATGGATGGGTGAGTGGGTAGATGGATAAGTGGATGAATGAATAGATGGATAGATAGGTGGATGGATGGATGGGTGGATGGGTGAGTGGATGGATGGATGAGTGGATGAATGGGTGGATGAATGGATGGGTAAATGGATGAATGTGTGGATGGATGGATGCATGGATGCATGGATGCATGGATGGATGGATGGGTGGATGGGTGGGTGGATGGATGGAAGTCAAGGTTGTCTTTCTCAATACCCCCCCTCCACACACACACACACAACATGCTTAGTCAAAAGCATTGTCAGGAAGTTCTCTGCAGATGCTTGCTACACTGTCTTTAAAAGGAGAATTCAGAACAAACTTGGTTACTGAAGAATGGCTAGGTCACATGGATGTGGAAAGAAAATAGAGCTATATAGTTGATGGGGACCACTTTGGTGGGGAGAAGCAAAGCACCCGGAAGGTGAGCTGGCACAAGGAGGGGACAAGGAGAAAAAGTGGGGTAGAGGAGGTACTCCAGAGCAAGGTGAGAGGGATGGGTAGCTCCTAGTCTGCAGAAGGGTGGGTGTGCTGTAGGCCTGGGGCATATGCAATGTGTCCAGAGGTAGGATCTGTTACATACAGATGGCATATATGTATACATATGCAGGGAATGTGTTGTGGATGCACCCTGCTTGTGTGGTGTGTATGTGATAGATATGTGTTGAGTGTTGCATCAGTTACTTTCCTGTTGCTGAGGTAAAATACACTGAGATAAAAAGGCAACTGAAGGAAAAATGGTTTTTTAGGCTCACAGTTTCTGGGTGCCTTTATTCATGGTAGGAGATTCGTAGAGGCAGGAGTGTGAGGCAGCTGGCCATGCTGCCTTTACAGTCAGAAAGAAGGAAGTGAGGAGCTTATTGGTTGGTCCCCTTTCTCTTTTTCGTTCACTCTAGGACCCCAGCCCATGGGATGATGGTGGGTGTGATGCTTAGTGTTAATTCTCAACTTGAAACAGTCGAGATTCACTGGGGAAAAGAGTGTAGATCAGGTTGGCCTGTGGACATAGCTGTGGCTGATTTTCTTAAGGACATAAGTTGATGTGGGAAGGCCTCGTCTAAAAGACAGTGGCACCATTCCCAGGGGTTGGGTCCCGGACTCAAAAGCATACAAGTGCATGCATGAATTTTCTCTCTGGTCTTGACTATGGATGTCACTGGCTGGTTCAAGGTCCAATAGCTTTGACTTCCCTGCTGTGATGGACAGCGACTAGGAGCTATGAGCTAAAACTCCCTTTTCTCCTAAGTTGCTTCTTTTTGGTCCATTTTATCATGGCAACAGAAGGGAAGGGAGTGGGGTGGGTCTTCCTACCTCAATTAATCGAATCTAGGAAGGAACCCTCTCACAAATGTGCCCAGCGACTACCCTAATCCATCCCATCCCTCATAAGCAAGCCCAGTGGCTTGTTTTCTAGGTGATCTAGAGCCCGTCAAGTTGACAGTACTAACCATCCTGTGGAAATCATGGCTGGGTACTCTAACTTGTTGTGTAAACTGTGGTGCGAGTGTGTGTGTGTGTGTGTGTGTGTGTGTGTGTGTGTGTGTGTGTGTTAGAGAGTAATACATGAGGTTGCATGTGTATGATGTAGGTGCACTGTGTGCCTATGATGCAGATATGCTGGGTGTAAAGTGGGGTCTCTGAGTCCCGTATGTCACAGGCACGAGCTGGAAACACTGAGTGCTGACACTGTCAACAGGTCTTTCTCCAGTGTGTTCCACATACCAGTGACATCAGAAGCACACTGCAGAATTTGCTAGAAATGGAAAATCTTGGCTCCCACTCCAGACCCACTGAACCAGAGATCCTGTAGTCTGGGGCTCCGTCAGCTCTCTGACGAGTTCTAATAGCTGCTTGACTCTGAACACCATTTCTGTGTATCCATGCCTGACAGGTTGAGGCCCTCTCCTCATCACAGCAGGCAGCACACTTTTCTTCTCCACCCAATCTGATGGATGAGAGCTGCAAGAGGCTAGGCTGAGGGTCAGACGCTGTGTGTGAGTGGCATGGTCGAGTATCTCACTTTCCCTTTCAGTGAGACATCCACTGATTCGGGATATAGAGCATTAAATTTTTATTGAATTGAACAATAATGGAAAATTAGGGAGATTGCTCAGTGATAAAGGCCTGTGCCACCAAGACAAGGGTAAGAACTGACTCCCCCAAGTTGTTCTCTGACCTCCATAAATGCGCCATGGCACATGTGTGCTCTGTCTCCAGCACAATAATAAAGAAATATAATTTAAAAAAAAAAACAAGTAAAAAAGACTCTGGAAGACTTTTGATTTTTAGCTAGCTGATTTTTATCTGTGGAACACCATCTCCCATGAAGTAGTACTTTCTGAAGTCCACTGGAATTCAGATAATAGGCTTCTTATTGCCGGAGTGTGTCCGTGAGTGTGGAGCATTAGGCACGTTCACAAGCAGATAGAATCCCCAGTGAGCTCTGCGCCTCCCATCTGACTTTGGTTGTGCTCCATGTCTGCTGGGCCAGTTTCCAACTTCTCTGGCCTTCGCTGTCCTCACTAGCAACATGGACAACAAGAGAATGAACCATCCTTGCCAAGTCACTGCGGGAAGCTTTGAAAACAGTATGTGAGAAGTGTGAGACATCCTGCCACGGCTCTACATTCAGGAATGTAGGCTAATTGTAAGTGCTTGAAATGTATCCAGGAGGACCGAGTGAAACGTTTGTCAAGCAAAGTATATGTAAGTAAAAATAAAAGCAAGCATATATAAGTGGAGATGGTGCCATGTGTGCAGATGATGCTGTCCACACTTTGCCTCACGGATGCTGGAGGGAGGGGCTCTGTTTCTTCAAGGAACTGATCAAGGAGACACCTTTGCAGAAGTTTGCTGCTCTGGGGAGTGCTGACCATTTGCTAATTACAGACAGTGATTTGAATGTGACAGCCCTTTCAAACCTCAGTGTCTCTTAGGACCCTCCCCACCTCCACCCCCCCATCTATCTCCTTTGCTGGCTTATTTAAAATTCAGTAATTTATGTAAATATCATAAACATCCTTAGAAAAAGCACAATGAAGTATGTAGCCAGACAATGGAATGTTAGTCTACCTTGCAAAAAGATAAAATTCAGACACATGCTTCAACATGGACAAACCTTGAGGACACTAACCCAAGGGAAGGAAACAAAGGCTGCAAAAGTCCAAATAATGAGTAACTCCATTGACATGCAGGGGCTATGGTAGTCAAATTTATGTGCGCGAAGCCAGGGGTGGTACATGGCTACCGTCCCAGCAGGAAGACTGTGAACTCAATGCCATCCTGGACCTCTTAGCAAGCTATAGGCCAACCTGGGATATAAAGTAAAACCTTGTTTCAAAAATATACATAGTTGAAGGGTTCTTGTCAGGGTCTGGGGTGAGGTTAGTGGGTGATAGGTCAGTTGAGATGGTGAGCGAAGTTCTGACGCTGGGTGCTTACAGTGGAAGTGACAGCGTGGTTTGAATGGGTCTGTTCCAGTGAGCTGGATGCTCAGAAGTACTGATGTGGTAAAACTTGCCACCACAGAAAAACCAACGGGGTGATTTTTTTTTTTTTTTTACTTTTCATTTACTTAGTGTGTGTGGAAAGACACACCTTGGTACACATGTAGAGGTCAGAGGACAACTTGCAGGAGTTGGTTCTCTCCTTCCACCATACAGTTCTTAAGGGTTGAACCCAGATTGTCAGCTTGTCAGCAAACCCCTTTACCCACTGAGCCATCCTGCCAGCCTAAGATAAATTCCATTTCTGCTCGAGAACCTTCTAATAGGTGATATGTCCCATTTGATATTGGATTCTATCCATATACATATCTGATTAAATTGATACAAAATAGACGAGAGGGACAGTGACCCCTTCAATTATTGGTGGATTTTGATTTGACAATTTGTGGGAACCATTGTTGTAAGACAGAGTCTGGAAGTCTGGTCTCTTTCTAACATCTGTGCTGTAGGCTTATATATATAACTCATACCTGTTTCTTACTTTGGTACTAATGGGGATTTACTTTTCTGCCAACGATAGACGACATGCTCATTCCAGAGGATGCTCCTTGGGAGAGCTCAGGTCTTCCCTCTGGCTGCTGGAGCTGGAAGGGCCAAGAACAGAGTGTGGGCATCAGGAAGGTGTACTTATGCCCTCATCGTACACACCCCACTGTGTGATTGGCTGTGGGGAGACATCTGGCCACCAAGCTAAGCAGCCATTTTATTATTGCTATACAGTTTTCAGAGAAGGTGGACTTTGAAACAGGCAGCAGAACAAATAAATTAAGTCATGAGCAATGGCTTCTGTTTATCCAAAGAAAAAGGAAGATGTGGTCTATGGTGCTACCAGCAGGCTATCTGAATTGGCCTAAGAGTCGGGTCTGTCTTCTCTGAGGAAGAGATGGCTGAACCAAACTTGAAAGGTAGACCAGTGGTTGCCCAGGGATGGGATCGGGTGCAAGAAGGACTGAGCTCTAGGCAGAAGCAGCAGTGTCCCAAAATGTCCTAAGGTGTCCTGGATGCTTGAAGGAACTCATGGAGCCTAGGATTCAAGAGCTAGAGTGAGGTGAATGGGAGAGCATCATTGGGTCAACAAGGTGAAGTCACATCACATGGTGGCTTCCCTAGGGCCATAGACCTTCCCCTTTCTCTGACAGGACAAAGAAGAAATTGAAAGGTTTCAGAGAATGACACTTGAGAAAAATCATGTTGTAGAGGACTACACTGGAGTCCAAAGTCCTCATGGGACATCCTGGGTTCATAGTTGACCATTAAGAACCAGAGACAAACCTTTCCTTCTTTGTACCTACTTCAGGTATCCTTTAATCTAGAATTAGCTAGATACAGCTGGATTAAGGGAGTGGTCTTTGGAATCACATGGGATCATGAAAAATTAGTGGTCCCACCATCACTGAGATGTTATGACATGGGAGATTTCTTTCCTCTCTCAGCTTCAGTGATTTTATTTGTCAAATGGAAAAATTAAGGTTATTTTATAAGAATTCTATGAAACATCATGCTTGATGTACTTAATTAATTGATTAATCAATTAAGTGATGACTTTCCTTTTAAAAATGATACTTTGTGGTGTGTGTGTGTGTGTATATGTGTTTTGTGTGTTGTGTGTGTGTGTGCTGTGCGCACTCAGAGTCAATTGGAGTTAATTCTTTTTTTTTCTACCATGTGGGTCCTGGGGATCAAACTCAGGTCATCAGGTTTGGTGGCAACCCCCTTTACCTGCTAAGCCATCTCACTGGCCCTGGTTTCCATTTTGAGGACCTTTAGATTTCTTGTCTAAAAATGCTACAGCATCCAGCTGACAGAACTATTCTGCTTTTCTTATGAATTTTCAGGTGGGTCCATTTGGTTGCTGTCTTAGCTACAGTTTCTATTGATGCAATGAAAGACCCTGACCAAAAAGCAAGTTAGGGATGGAAGGGTTCATTTCACAAACAGCAGTTCTGTATAACAGTTCATCATCAAAAGCAGTGAGGACAGGAACTCACACAGGTCAGAGACCTGGAGGCAGGAGCTGATGGAGATCGAGGGGGAGCTGCTTGCTGGCTTGTTCCTCATGGCTTCCTCAACCTGCGTTTTTATAGAATGCAGGACCACCAGCCCAGGGATGGCACCACCCAAATAGGCTGAACCTCCCCAGCTGATCACTAATTAGGAAAATGACCTACAGCTGAATCTTATGGAGGTATTTTCTCAGTTGATGCTCACTCCTCTCAGACAACTCTAGGTTGTGTCAACTGTCCTAACAAAACTAGTTAGGACAGTTGCTTTCCTGTGGGTGTCTGTAGGTGTCCAGCTCTGACCTGCTCCCAATTTCGAAGGGTTCTTGGGTGAAGGAAAAAGGAATGAGGAAATATTAGGTAGAAAGATAGACCTAGACGACAAGGAGAAAGACAGAGACACAGGATAGCTTTGGGAGGGCCCTGGGTCAGTACCCAGCTGCCCACAGGTTTATTCAAAAGGGCTTTTTATAATATGCCAAGAGGAGAGGCAAAAGACCTCCCCCTTGCAAGATCAAAGCACACCATACAGCCAAGGGTAGACATTTCCAAACACCTGGTAACCATGCCCCTGACCAAATCATCTCCTTATGCAGCCCTACTGGGTAAAGCAAGCCCAGATTCGCTGACCCTGAGTAAGATCTCACTAGATAGCCTCTCTGGGCCACCACACTTTCTCAAGGGAATTCTAAGAGAGCTAGAGGCTCTCTCCCATGCCCAGAAAGTTCTGATTTTATAGAGGTTTTAGATAATATTATTCAATATGCAGCCTTTGTCTTTCATGGACTAGACAGCATCTCTGTATTTTCTAGAGCAGCATGGAGCTCAGAGCAATGGTGAGACTAGAGTCCAAGCTGCTATATGACTTGGGACAAACCATTTCATCCTTCTGAGACCTGTTTCTTCACTTGCCAGATGAGTTTAAATGACGATGAGCACAGGGCAAGTGCAGATGCCCAGCATGCAACAGTGCACGCTGAAGACCCCACCTTCTGCCCAACCCTGGGGCATGGTCTTAGAATGCAGATGCTTTGCAGAGGGCACCTCCCTTGGGAGTGTCTTGGCTTCTGCTTGGGTTTGGTCCAGTGTGGATGTGGGGATTTCCCCAGCATTTCCCATCCTGGCCCCTCGGCTCATGTGCAGTCTTCCTCCTGTGCACAGATGATAGGCCTGGAAGGCAGCTGCCAGCCAGGTTAGACCAGAGTCCTGATCCTGATTCTGCATCGGAGAGAACTGAAACCAAGAGAGGAAGGCAGTCACCATAGATTATACCTAGCTCACAGCAGGGCCCCTCAGGCCAAGGGCTCTCTACTTTTCTATTCTGTCCAGTCTTACTGAAACATCATGAATGCACCTCTGTTGAGGTCAAGTCTCAACCTGGCAGCAAACTGATAATGTGCCGTTGATGTGGCCTTTATTTCTTCTCTATAACACAGAGATGGGATTTGTCTATGCACAGTTAAGTTACAGAAAACCAAGGATCAGGGATCGCTTGTTCTCATGAGGTCTGACAGTCAGCAGAGTCCACTTTGTCCAGTTTGTTCTTCCTGGTTCTTCTTCTTACATTTTCTTCAGGTCAGGTCAAGTGTTTGGGTCTTTATGCCTGAAAAACACCCATGAGATGATGGGTATATCCTTACTAGTTTTATTGCAAATAGCGAGAGCTTCATTCTGTTTTCCTTAATTGAAGTCTTCTCTTGGTGTTTTCATTGGTTTGGAAGTTCAAAAGTACTCTCTGTTGTGGAGACTGAAGAAACATGTGTTCTTCCTCATGGTGGACACACACCATGGTGTGGTCTAGTGAGGGGTTTTTAGCACTGTTAAATCTCTGCTTAACTTTTAATCAGAGAATCCTACTTCTAGGTATTTAGACTAAAGACAGAGCTTTGTGTTCACCTTATTCATTGAGGCAGGTTCTCTCAACTGAACCCAAATCTCACCTATATGCTAGTCTATCCTCAGTCCTACACACACACACACACACACACACACACACACACACACCACTCTCACACACATGTGAACATATATATACATACCACATGCATGCATGCTACACACATGTAATAATGAAGAACAGTGAGGATAAGCAAATGCAGTATTGCAGTATGCTACCTTCTTGCTAAGGAAAGTGGCTATGTATTGAACATACTAAACATGATGAGTTAGGACACAAAAAATTAATAGCAACTCGGAATTCTCCAAAAAAAAAAAAAAGAACAGTTAAAATAAGTTTGAAAGCTTTTAAAAACATGTATTTGGTGGCTGGAGCAATGGCTCAATAGTTAAGAGCACTGGCTGATCTTCCAAAACCCTGGGCTGGATACTCAGCACCTCATGGTTGCTCACAACCATCTGTAACTCCAGTTACAAGGGATCAAACACCCTCTTGTTCTGGCACCTACAGACACCGAGCAGGGACATGGCCCATGTACATGGGTGCAGACAAAATACCTATGTGCATAAAACAAAACAATAAATAAATATGCATTTTATTTTGTACGTTTGGAAACATGCCAGTGTTTTTACAAAATTATAAAACAAAATGCAGAGGATATAATCTTTTAACTCAAAAGAAAAATTAAATGGTCAACTGAGCAGTAACCACAAAGAAGCAATACTCGGAATGAATTAAACCTTGATGTATTGGGCTGGATTATCGGAAGCGGGATCCACGCCTAACAACACAACAGCAAAGGGATCTGAAACTGCCCCAGTCAGTAGAATGTTAGTGGTCCCTTTGTGCAGATGTTGTAGTCGCAACCTCTGTATCATTGTGAGCAGCATGACCGACAGTCAAGGAAGAAAGAGTTCTTTTGGCTCATGGTTTTGGTTCACTAAGGCGGAATAGGCACGGTGAAGTGGGTCTGTTCATGGAGGCTGGAGTGTGCGCTGGAGTCATAAGAAAACCCGAGGTGGACCTCAGGAGCAGACTCTTCAAAGGCCCACTTCTAATAACTGCTCTGCCAGCTAGACCCTACCTTCATGAGGTTCACTGCTTCCCAAAGTAACATCATCAGTTGGGGAACAAGTGTTAAAAACATGAGCCTGGGGGAGGACATTTCAGATTCAAACCATAGAGTTTTGGGTTTTTCATAAATCAAGACATAGCATATGATAATTATGTGTATGTCATAGAGAAACATGGTTTTTCTGGGCTGAGGAGATGGCTCAGCAGTGAGGAAGCTTACTGTCTGACAGAGGATTCCAGTCCCGCAGCTCACAGCTGCCTGTAACCCCAGTTCCAGAGGACCTGATGCCCCCTTCTGGCCTCCCTGGGCACTGCACTCACGTGTGTACATAACCCCACACAGACACACATACATACGCGTAATTAAGAAACAAATAAAAATCTTTTTTTTTTAAAAAAAGGAAAGCTCTTTTTATCCTAGACAAAGAGAATAAAACAAAAAACTAAAGGATTTAAACAAAAACATAGAACTTTAAATTTTGATTGAAGTATCTTGAGATTGATTTCCTTATGTCTTCCTCTTCAAAGCAGATATTCTGGCTTTGCCTCCCCAAAAGACCTAGAACTCACAGTCAATCCAAAGAGAGATGCTTCAGTGTTTCTCTTTTGGGTTTACACATCTTCCCTACTGAAAGGAACCAGTGCGTTTTAGGAACAGTGATGATGGACACGGAAGTGACAGTGAGGGACACGGAAGTGGAACAGGAAGTGTTCATGGTGAGCCGAGGCATCCTGTCACACAGGGGAGCACAGAAGCTAACAGACTGTGGTAAAACATCTGGAGAACATGGGAGTCAACATGCACAGGCCCCACGGGCCAAGGGAAGCAAAGACATGCAATGCTGGGTATGGAAAGACTATCTTCAACGTATTGAAATACTTATCCTAGGCTAAGATTCATGAGTTCATAGCAACGGTAGGCTAGCCTAGCTGACCCTAACTCCAAGTATGCTGGGAATCAAATTCATCATTCTGAAAACCTACTATTAAAGGAAAATAAACAAACATGGAGCCTCCCTTTCCAGACAGAGCTGTGCCTCAGGCTAGTCAAATAGTTGGAGTCAATAGTTGGGGGGGGGGGTGGTAAATGATTTGCTTTTTTTAGAAGAATTAATAAACAAAGAGGGAATCAACTGTAGTGCCACCAGTCTGTGGTCACACATGGAAATAACAGATCTTGACGATGATTGTTGATGGCTTAGACTAGCAGGCAAAAAGCTGAAGGAAAACTCCCCAACGGAAAACCAAAGCGGATGTCACCTAAACCCAGTGGTTAAGGTCAACAACAGAAGAACACAAGGAGGCCTTTCACGGCACCTGAAATGGCACAAATGGGAAAGCCACAGCATACCCCCTGGGGTGCCGTCCACAGAGATCCACAGTACACCCCCTGGTGTGGTGTTCACAGAGAGCCACAGTACACCCCCTGGTGTGGTTCCACAGAGAGCCACAGCACACCCCCTGGTGTGCCGTCCACGGAGATCCACAGCACACCCCCTGGTGTGGTGTTCACAGAGAGCCACAGCACACCCCCTGGTGTGGTTCCACAGAGAGCCACAGCACACCCCCTGGTGTGCCGTCCACAGACCTTCTAGCTGGGATGTAAGCAGTTTCTGCACCTAACTTTGGTGAAGCTGCAGAATGTTCATTAAAAATCACAGTAACATGAACCGTGACATCAGAAAACATACAAACTAGACGTAAGGGATTGTACAGCACAGAAATGGCCGTAGAATAAGAGAGAATGAAATAACATACAGATCAGTGCCCCTGGAAAGTCTGGAGCTGGAGAGAGAGATCAGTGGAAGAGTGCTCGCTGCTGTTCCAGAAGACAGTTGGTTCCCAGAACTCAAACCAGATGGTTCTCAACCTACAACTCCAGCTCTGGCGATCTGATACCGTCTTCAGGCTTCCCTGGGTGCCTGCACCTACATGGCATGTGATCATCTGTATACATATATAATCACATATCTGTATAATATATACACATATATAATCACACATATACATAAATAAAAATAAGTTTTAACAAGAAAAGAAACATGGCCCCAGATGCAATGCAGAGAGGCCTTGCTTGCTTTCAGACTGAGGCACACCAATGGTAAAATCAATTTTACATATTTCCACCTAAGAGGAAGCTTTGAGTAACCATATGATTGTGTGCTCTTATGTTGTGATGTAGCTGTGGATTCTACAGTAACTGGTGCTGAGAAGGGTAGAGATTTCTAGACTACGTCTATGCTTCTGCTTCATGGAATCAACAGTTTTCTTTATATTTTTGTCCAATTTCAAGAACTCTTTGAGAGAAATGGCTAAATTAATTCTTTCAGACAATATTTAGAAAACGATGTAACGAGTCTCTTCTTTGGGTTCATGGATGGGTGCCTCACGGTGGCTGACATTTCACCAGACTCAGAAGCCAGGTGGGATTTACCTGCAGGTAAATGGCTTGACCTGTTTTGGGTCCTTGCCTAGTCCCTCCCTGACTCTTCAGCATCTTTTCTGGGGAAGATGTTCCATTAACCATTTAAAACCAAGCGTGGGCTTGTTAGCGTGACCTTTCTCACAGGTATTTGGTGTGTGATTGCGAAATGAAAAGCTGTTGTTGTCTTCTATTAGGGAAATTACACGGAACAAGAGGGGGCGGCCGATCTGAGGCTGAGAGACCTACCCAGCTTCTCTGTTGCATCAGCTCACCTCCTGCAACTGCTGTGGAAGCCAAGGCTCATAGCCAATCAGAAGCCTGGACATTCTAGGGCACACCCCCAGCCTCTGGGAATGCAGCACTCGTGGGTGGTAGTTTAACTTTTTCTTCTAGGTAAGGCGCTGTTATTGACACACTATTAGGAGGTGTGTCCTAACGCATCCAGTCTATGGGGAAGAGTCTGTCCCAGGGCTTGGAAGGAAACCACAACTATTAAATCTCGCAACAGATTCAAATGAGTTGGGCATATTTATGTTTGAAGGGAAGCATAAGTACTCAACTTTTCTTCGGTCCCCTTAGGTTCAGAGGATGCGGCGCAGAAACTGAACCTGCCCCTGTCCATAGGAGAAAAGGCAGCCTCCTTTTACCCATGTCTATACCTTTACTCACAGGATTTCACCAGCAGAAAAGTACAAACAAGTGGGGTGCGCATATCATTCTAAGACAGAGCAGTAAGTTATGGGAAAGCAACCCTGAACCAATCGGAAAAAGTCCAGGAGAAACCTGAGTCACTGCCCCGAGTCTACTGTATGTGGACTGGTTACTTTGTCTCAAAGATCAAGCTTGCTTTTTTTCATTTTGTTATGCTACTTTCATAAGATGAATTGATGTCTTTTTGCTGACAAAAGAGGGCAGATAACATTTCCCTTTTCTTTTTATTAATGTGTGTGTGTGTGTGTGTGTGTGTGTGTGTGTGTGTGTGTGTGTCCTGTGTACGAGCATCTGCAGAGGCAGAAGAGGGCATTGGATCCCTTGGAGCTGGAGCTGCAACCAGCTGTAAGCCATCTGACATGGGTGCCGTGCTGGGAACCAAACTCGGGCCCTCTGGAAGAGCAACACTTTTAACTGGTGAAACATTTCACCAATCAATCCCCCAAAGTTCAGGTTTTTGGTTTTTTTTTTTAAATGATTTTACTAATTTTAAAAATCACGTATGTGCATGTGAGCGCAGGTACCTGAAGAGGCCAGAAGAGGCATTGGGTCCCTTAGAGCTGCAGTTCCAAGTGGCTTGAACCAGCTGTCGTGGGTGTTTGCAACCATGCTCATGTCTGCTGTAACAGTGCCAAGCTCCCTTAACCTCTGAGTCACTAAATCAGCTGAGAGGACATTTCCTACATCTGTTGTCTGTAGCTCAAAATAAGCTTTTGCCAATGGGGCCATATTTTAAGGGGTGTGTTGTGAGGCCCATCGCCTCATCGGATGTTCAGAAGTAGATGTGACCTTTGGGTTATAGAAAACCCGCTTTCACTGATGAACTTACCTCCTTGATGATGCCTGTGGTCAAACTAGGATGCTATTTAGATTGCAGCGCCTCTTCCCAAATCCTCCTCTCTGCAAACTGAGCACCCAAACTCCATCCAAATGAATGGGCTTTGTATCAGGGAGACCAGGGGTAGTCGTGGCTCCAGGACACCATTGCGGGCGTCATCTGCCCTACATGTGTCCCTTTAAACAAGTCAGGGCAAACGTGTTATTACCATCATCTTGCTTTCTTTTGGGACTTTGGTAACAGATGAAGAACATGGTTTTCCCACTCACAGTGCTTAGTAATCACCCTTTACTGCCAAGTGTTATTTTTCAGAGGCCTGGGAAGACTTGAAAAGGGGACTTTTTAAATATGATATGAAGAGCAGCTGGAGGAAAAAGATGAATAGACGTTAGTTGTGGATATGGAAACTGTTTTGTTCTCTATTGGATCCAGTTTCTTCTGTTGGGACAGAAGAACATGTCAGCTGCCCCTGGCTCCGTGTGTTTGGGGTTGCGTGGGAACTGGAGGCTGGGGCTTCCAAGATCTCCTCACTTTGTTTTGACAGTGTTCTGCTTTGTTCTGAAGATCGTGACCAATTGATGGTATTACCATTTTGTAACTAAATAAAAACCCAATTAAGACGTTCTGCTCCCTGGGATACTTCGATGTGTTTTTCCCATTCCTATTTTCCTGTCCTGTTAACACAGAGTTGAATTCTTTCCATTTCTGTGACCGTCATGTGTATTTTATTTATGTTCCTCATTGGCCTTAGTCTCACAGTGACTGTCCCCCATTCCAGCAGAATCATTGACCTTGAGTTTCTGTCAATTTTCATACTTTTTCTTATAGAGAAACTCTGATTTGGGATTATATATAATAGTATCTATATTTTATTCATTATTTTTCTTCATTGTGAATGTCATTTAATAATTAGGTACATTAAAATATTGAAATGTGCATATTTAGAGGTGTGGTATTACATCATTGACTGTTGGTAATTGGGGGTCCTTTCCTTTAGTAGTGAAACCTCTCCTCAAACTGTGAACAACTTTCATGTTTCAGGAAGTGGAGGCGTTCCAAACCAACACTTGTCTACCAGGGTTCTAGAACCATAACAAATACATTGCCTTTGGGCTCAGGCCCACATGGTGAACGAGATGAAAGTCAGAGTTGAGGGAAGCAAGGAAGGGAGAGGAACTAAGGCAGATAAGTAAAGACAGAAAAAGCTGCTGTTCTTTTAGAGAAATCCTTTAGTCTTGGGGAAATCTTCACTCAGAAGAACTTACTTGTCCTCCAAAATTATTTCCCAGGAACTGGAAGTAAAAGGAAGTGGCCTTGGCTTCCCAGGCCTTCTCAGATCAAGAGATGCTTTGTTCATTTCCAGTCCTTGGGAAGGGTTAACTGAAGGGCGGAAGTGTGGTGTCACAGCATGGGAAGGGTTAACTGAAGGGCAGAAGTGTGGTGTCACAGCATGGGAAGGGTTAACTGAAGGGCAGAAGTGTGGTGTCACAGCAGTGCAGTATGGGTAGTTTAGCCTGACCACTGTGAGAGGCGGCTTGTTCTCTGGATGATCTGGGGCCTGAAGAACCACAGGCTGTGATAGTTCCAGGGACAGAGCCTGTAGCTGCAAACTAGCAACCAAATGATGAACCATACCAGGGAGAGATGGACGCCAGCTCTCGGGTAGTCTGTTCTGGTGACCGCATTTAAAACCAAATGAGGAAGTGATGTGGTCGAGCACAGAGAGCAGACTGGACCCTTGTCATCTTTGATTCTCACAAATATCATTAATTCAAAAGTAACAATTGCAACCAGTGGGTTTTGTGTTCTTTAAGACAATCATGGGCTAAGGATTCAGCCCAATGCTAGAGTAATCAACTAGCATGTGCAGCACCCAAGGTTTGCTTTCCTAGCCTGTGCATGTGGGAGCACATGTGTGTGCCTGTGTGCGTGTGGGCACACACACATACACACACACACACACACACACACACACACATTCAATAGGATTGTTTAGGTAGTTTCTCTAGAAATTTAAGTGTTCTACAACTAAAACCCTTTTGAGAGTGTCATAACTTGCCATGTCTTTCGTCTTGGTCCGCCATTGTCTTCTTGGCTTATAAACGTCTTGGGAAAGTGTCAGACAAGTTTTTAAGCTCTAGCATGATTAAATAGTAGGTGCTAAGTTGGCATGAATTTCTGGTTAACTACCAGTTTTTTTCAGTATGTTTGAAATATTTGTATCGTTTGGGATATACCCAAATGTAGTTCACTGTTTGCCTCAAATTTAAGCTTGAGCAAGGTTTCTGTTTGCATAATCTGTGTAACTCTCCTCTGGAGAAATGTAATACAACATGAGTTACTTGGTCTTTGATGGGATGCTTGCTCCCTCTTGGGGATTTGAGCATCTCTGATGACTTCTAGCATGGTCCCCACTTGATTGGAGATTCTCCTACTCCGACTTGTGTGCAGGTCAGGCCGGCCTCCTGTTGGATTCAGTGGAGCTGGGGTGGGGCTTGTGTTTTTAGCAGCTCCCGGGTGATCTGGAAGTTGGATGCTGTAAACCACACTGAATAGTGTCTAGACTCATTCTCATTTTCAACTGAATATAAATGAAACTATGCAGCTCTCATCAAAATGTTCTCCTTGCACACTGCACCCCCATCCCCGATTTTGTGCATTCTTTACAACATTTTTTTAGCCCAAGAAAATGTTATGCCTTGTGTTAATGGAACAAATCTGTATTAGACTATGAGAAAGTTCTGGAAAAGCACATGTGATTGATTCCAGGAATGGGTCATTAGATTGTTCATCCTTTCATATTTCTGGAAGGTCCAGAAGCGTCATTACAGAAGTCACATGGGTGTACTTGGTTAGCAGGCCATCCCGGGAGCCAGTCCTGAAGCATGTCTGTTGCTAAGCATGGGAAGTCGGCTGGAAGCGAGGTCTGTTAGAGAAGAGCATGTTGAAATGATTTCCACATCTGCAGAGAAGGGCCCAGAAAGCCTTTTAAAAATGAAAATCGCAGATTAACCACTGAAAATTTTGCTTGCCTGGTATTTAGAATCTTGGACCAGCTAGACTCCCACGAGGGGAGGTCCGATGACTGCCACATCAGGGCAGGGCATATCCCCACCATTGCTCCTGCCTAATTCCCATCACCTGGTGGGCAGGCAGCGGGCTCTGCCCCTTCACCAGCTGAAGGGATTAAGTCATCTGGTATTAGAAGTGCTCTGTCTGCTCATGACCTCCTGCGACTAACAGTGCCTGCCGGGAGGGAGGGAGTCAGGCAGCCCAAGAGGTGTTGACAGGGTGAGTGTCTGCCTCCTCTACAGTGTCTGATGTGGCTTCAGTGTCAGACACGGGGCAGACAAGGAGGGGGAGGAAGCTGGCACCGGGAAGCAGGGGACGGGAAGGGAAAAACTGTCGGACTAGACTCCGCTGGCAGCTGCTGAGCTCTTTAAAATCCTGTCTTCAGTAGCTCTGAGAAAGGAGTGGGCTGCAGAATGAGGCAGATGTTGTCCCAGGAGAGAGTTGAGTGGCATCTCATGATAGACCTTTCCACTCCCATTTACATGGTGTGAGAGCAACCCTTTCCCTTTGGGCCACTCCTAGCACCTGACTAGGAACGTGGAGCTTCTCTGGTTCCTTTGAAGACACAGCTACCCACAGGATCAGAGAGCACATGTCAGCAGGACGGTTGGGAAGTCGTCTCTGTGGTTAGATGACTGGGCCCTATCAAGGCCTGTTTCTGATTTTGATAACTGCACCTGGCTTGTGTAAGAGTGCATCGATCTTGGGAAATGTACAATAGGGTGCTTTGGAATGAGACGATTTGTCTGCAAATGACAAGTAATAACCGAGAAATCAGGTCCTGAGATGAAATAGTCTTCCACAGCTCTGGCATGATTTCCAGATAAAGCTTTAAGGAAACAAGTACTAGTGCACCCCCGACCCCAGTTTCTGCCACTACATGAGGCCTGCTACCATATTCTCTCTGGAATTCGTACCACGTGTGGTTTCATCCTCACAGTCCTTCCTAAGCAGGCTGTCTCCAAGTGATCCTCATCCCCAGGGCTTTGCCATTGTTCCCAGGAGGCTGATAAGCCCCATAGGGAAGAGACTATCTTTCTGAGTTTCAGAACCAGACACAAAGAAATCTCTGTGTGTGTCTGTGTATGTGTATATGTGTATGTGTCTGTGTGTGTATTATGTGTATTATGTGTGTCATTTGTATATGTGTCTGTGTGTGTGTGTATGTGTCTGTATGTGTATTGTGTGTGTCTGTGTGTGAATGTGTGTGTCTGTGCGTGTATGTGTATATGTGTCTGTGTATTGTGTGTGTCTGTGTGTGTATTGTGTGTGTCTCTGTGTGTACATGTCTGTGTGTGTACTGTGTGTGTGTATGTGTGTGTGTGTGTGTGTGTGTGTGTGTGCGCACACATCATATGCTTGTGAGGGCCAGTGGACAGCCATGGATGCTATACCACAGACACCACCCACCTTTTTTAATTTTTAATTTTTTTTGAGAAAAACTCTCTCATTGGTCTGGAGTTTGCCAAGAAGACAAGCCAATGAGCCCCAGGGATCTGCCACCCCCAGTACCGGGACTGCAAGGCAGCACCACCACCTCCAGCCCCTTAACTGTGGGTTTGGGGGACCCAACCTGGGGTCCTTGTGTTGTGCAGCCTCCAGCTCAGCTCTCCCTTAGCTGTGATTGGTCATAGACAGTAAATCTCTAGCCACTCATGGCTGACAAAATCCTGCACACTGACCCATGGGCCTGCGGCTCTCCTATGTCTTCTAGCTTCTTCTCAGCCTTCCTGGGGTCCGAATACAGCATGCTCTCAGCCACTTGCTTCTGGAAGGCGGAGAGTTCTGGGCTGGCTGGGGAAGATGACCGTCCACTTGCATTTGCCATGATGCAGCAGAAAAGCAAGGAACAGTCAGTTTTAATCAGCTGCCTTCCCATGCTCCCGATGGAGGGAACCTTAATCCTACCCTTTCCATGAGAGAAAATTCTTGAAAACGATTGGTTTGGTTTCTCACTCAATTTATTAATTTCCTCTTTGAGTGTTAAGAGGCAGCTTTAAGTATTTCAAAAACTATAATATTAACTACTTTGGGCTTCTTTGAAGAGGTTTCAATGCAGGGCAAATTGTGCCCATATACATGTACTTACCCCCAAGCTGTCTTCTTTTTCACCAGGACTGAGGTGCTAAAAAAAAAATAATCATTTGGGTTTTTTTTTAAATTTTGTACTTCAGACTTGTATAGGAGCACATAAAACACTCCAAGATCAGTGCTGTCCTTCCTTTGGGGGTAGAACATGTCAGTTTGTGTTTAGGGTTGATTTCTTTTTAATTGCTAGTTGCCTGTTTAGAGAATTCATTTTTACCCACTTAGGATGTATTTCTTTATACCTGTGATTCCTACGTCTGCTCAATGACTTGCTGCTCATTATGTCTGCCCGCACAGTTAGTCATCATTTCATGATTTGCTCTAGTTACCCTTTCAGAGACGCACCATGATGCATCTTCTTCCTTAGTAAGAGGGGGTCATTTGCTGTTTCCATCTGCCTCCCTCTCCATCCCTGTTTGACAAGAGAGGGCAGGGTGGCCTCTTGATGGCTGATGCTGCAAACACAGCCTTCTTATGAGAAGACGTTGAAAGGCAGGGGAGTGGGGAGGGGCCGGAGCATCTCAGAGCATTAAATAGCTTTCTGAGTGAGAACAATTAGTGATGTAAGTGTATTCTTGAAAATGAACTGCTTGGGGGCGAGATTACTTACGGATGCCATCATCCCAGCTAAAATCTCCATAAAGAGTTCGGCAGCTTGGAGGAGTCATCTTCAGAGACCATACTTATTGGAATTCATAGACAGTGTTTCGTGTGGTACTCTGAAATGAGGCAATGTTCTGGTCACTCTAGAGCCTTTCAAAATGGCCATGACCTCCAGGGCTTTCTCTGAGGGGAAGTCAGGCAAATGTGTACTGCAAATGCGTGGGTACTTGGGACTATTTTAAGTTTATATCACTACCACCATGTTTTTACTTTTCCTAAACCATGTGTAACATTATCTCTCCTTCATTACCAACAAATGGGCAATGCTTTCAGCAGAGCGAAGGACTGTGTGTGTGTGTGTGTGTTTCTAAAACAGAGTATTTTTCTTGAAATTTATTTAACTTACTAATTTTATTTTATAATCTGGGCAGGTAGTATGTTGACACCAAAGCCAGAGCAGTACAGTTGATAATATTTTTCTTGGTTTATTTTCATAATGACCATGCAAAGCTGCAAACACAAACCAAAATCACATAGGTTTTTCTGCTTTTAAGGAAGAAAAATACATTTTGATGAAATACTGCCAGTTGCAGTTTTGATATGATTTTAGCTCTGTAAATTGCATTTAAAGATTGTATTTTTTTACAGTATAAGGAAGCTTAATATATTTTCCAAAATTGTTGGAGATTTGACACTTTATGTCCTAAAAGTCTCCAGTAATTTTATTATGTAGGGAATAGAATGTACATAACTGTGGGTAACTACTTTTGTTAGAAGTTTCCAGTAGCCTTCATAAAGACTTAGAAAAGACTTTTGAATTTGATTTCTCATGTACTTTCGGAGTCCAAAAGTCACAATTCTCTGTAATCAGTCTACCAAGGACTACATCTAAGGTATTTCTGCAAGCTCTGTTAAGGGCCCCCTACTCAGTATAAGAGTTTTGAGTGCTGCTATATTGAGCTAAATATAAAGTATCATTACAGTGATTCACCACTTGCTAGAATTGCAATTGCCTATCGAAAACTGTCTGACAGATGAACAGCGTCTGAGAATCGCTGTTGTGTGGCACCATAGCTCGCACAATGGCGTCTGAGCTCCAGAGAGGCAAAGTTACCCTGTCTCTTTCAGAGAGGAATCTTTACTGTTGTTTTTACAGTAGAAATTTGGACAGATATTTGCTCTTCCTGTCTTCCAGGCAGCCTCTTGACCTTGCCTTGGTTTGTTTTAACTGTAAACGTGTTCAGTGCAATACAGAACATGCCAGACCTGCAAGCCAAGAGGCATCACATACTTTGTGAGGCACGCTCGTTTCTGCACAATAGACCAAACTCACTTACTTTTGAGTTGTTGCTGTGTTAATTCTTTGGATGGACTTTTATTTAAGGATTGAGTTCAAATACAGAAGTTGACATAAAAATCAAATGGCATAACCAGTTAAAGAAGGCTTCAAATAAGGAAAATATCACCAGTGCCTAAACAAATGTTTTGAGGAGAATGACTATGAGCTTTTGGGATTGGGTGGGGGGTGTTCTGAGGTTGCTTCACACAGCAGAGAAGCCTTTATCTAGGAGGTCCCAGGAGGCAGTGAAGGGAAAGATTGCCAGAGTGACTGACCATACTCATTGTGAAACCATTGTTATCTCCTCCTGACAGAGGCTTCGGATTGATGCAAGGAGATTAATGAGTTGCTGAGATGAACCCAGAGTGGTATATCTCCAGAAAACACAGAGATAGATAGACAGATAGATGAGAGAGAGAGAAAGAGAGAGAGAGAGAGAGAGAGAGAGAGAGAGAGAGAGAGAGAGAGAGAGAGAGAGAAAGTTGCAGGCACACTCAGGACCACAGAGGCACCTGGGGGGATCACAAGGCCTCGGCTGATGTTCATTCATCTATACAGTGAAGTGTGGCGGCTGAGCATACCTCAGATTTTATTCCTGGGTAGCTGGGATCAGAAGTGAAGAGAAAGAGGACATGTGACAGCTTACAGCCATAACAGACTGGAGGGGAGAATGATGTAGTAAGAGAAAGGCACCCAAAGACTTACCTGTGTGCATGCTCTGGGCAGGTGTGGATGGGTCACAGGCAGCCCTCAGGGCTGTGAGGGTCTGTGTGAAGGGACAGGAGGTGAGGTGAGGCACACAGGGGCTGGGTGGAGAGGTGGACAGCTTGAGTGTGACCAAAAACACAGAGACAGTGCAATAATACATGGTGTGTACATTAACAGACACGCATGCAGTCCCCTGTTTGGATTTTAATAAATGGAGACTCCTAGGCCACTGGAGACCCTTGTATGTTAGGGAGTTGAGTGCCCAGGATATACACGATCTCAAAACATCCTCGAAGATTCTCAGAGGGCCCACTAAAAAGCAGCATTTGGAAATCAAAGCTCTAGTAGACTAGCCAGCCTGAAACATCAGAAATGAAATGCCCATGGTGTGTGTGTGTGTGTGTGTGTGTGTGTGTGTGTGTGTGTGCATGTGTGCATGTATGTGCGTGTGTGTGTGCGTGTGAGTGTACGTGTGTGTGTGTGTGTGTGTGTGTGTGTATGTGTGTGTGTGTGTGTGTGTGTGTTCATCAGGAAGGGCCTCCCTGCAGCATCTACTGTGCTGTCCTGTCGGAACTATCTACAGATTCAACCAGTTCACACAAGCATCACTTTCCAGCTTCTTATTTGAAAATAATAACTTGAGATATAAAACTAGGACACGAAAGGAGAATGTCCCTTAGGGCCGACAGGTGTTCCAAGGAAATTTTACCATTTCTTTACTTTTTTTATACTTTCTCTTTGTTTCACACAAACACATGCACACACATACAAATACATGCACACACACAGACATATACACATACATACACACACACTCTAACACACATACACATGGGTATACACAAGCATGCACCACTTTTCCTGAACTATCTTGGGGTAAGTTTTACATCTCATGCCTGAAATCTTCACTGGACTTTCTTCTACACAGCCATCATACAGTTATAACCCTCAGTAACTTTAACATTGATAAAATAATTTATCTGCTCTATCATTTCTGTTCCAGCTTTGTCTGTCGGCCCACTGTCTGTGAGAGTACTTCCGTCCGGCATGCCTCTAAGAGTCAGGTAGTACGCTTAGTTACCCTGTCTCTTTCGCCTCTCTATTTATTTGGAAATAAATTTTTTCAGCCTTCTGTTGTGTTTTAAGACACCATTTTGAAGTCACCTACAGCCGCTACTGCCTTCCATCTGAGCGTTGGCCTTCTTTGATGCTTCCTTGTGAGCAGATTCAGGTGATACACTCCATGATGGTTTTGCGTTCCCTCTCAGCGACTACATCTAGGGAGACGCCATACTCCTCTCTATTGATGTTAACATTGCTTATCTAATTTAGGTGATCTTGAATTTTTAAAAACCTGCTTTGCATCTCACAAACAAGGGCACGACACTTTGAAGTCACACAAACACTTTGATTTTCATTTACTCCCCCTTGTATTTAGTATCTACTGGCAGTTATTCCTGAAATGATCTCTGTTAAGATTGTAAAACTACAGTTTTCCAGCTCGACATCCCTTCCTCATCTCACTTCGCATTTGCCCATGGGCTTGGTCCAGCCTTGTCTGTTCATTAACTCTTAGTTATTAATTGATCTTCACTTTGTTGTTTTGGTGTTCACATTGTCCAGATCTGGCAACAGGAGCTCCTGTGAGTGGCTGTTGTGTCCCTGTGACATAGTCTTATTTGTTTTGAGCACTTTTGTTTTGTTTTGTTTTTTGTCTTGTCCTGTTTCCACCATGTTTTGACCCTGGAATATTTTTTTCTCTATCTACTCTTGATTCCTTTGAATAGGCAATAGTATAAAAACAAGATTTGGATACAGTAATCCCTCTGTATCCCTGGGAGATGCATTCCAAGATCTCCAATGGGTGCCAAAAGCTGTGCATAATATCAAATCCCAGACACGCAATTGGCCTTTCAGCCAAGACACTTACTGCAAGACTAATGGGCGAGTAGCTTATACAATGTTCATTCAATTGGCGGGATGGGACAGGGTGACACAAAATTTCACTAGTCTACACTAAGCATCCCATGATGTGAATTATTTATTTCCAGAACTCTCCATTCAATATTTCCAGACTACAGCTGATCAGAGCTAAATGAAATAGTAGGAAGTAAATCCAAGCTCTAGGTGGGACCAACTGTAGTGGGTAGGGTTTTGTGAAATGAAATGTTCTTGTTTCTTTGTTCATCTAGTAGATAGGTATGTGTGTGTGTGTGTGTGTGTGTGTGTGTGTGTGTGTGTGTGTGTGTGTATGTGTTGCACCAACAAAGAGACATGCATATATTGCTATGTAAGCATACATATCAAGGTTATCTCTGCAGAGTTCTCCCTTACTTCCCTCCATGACATATTTGTATGGTGTTTCCCACAGTGAGAACTCTGACTGCCCTCAGCCCTGGTCTCTACACATTTTCTCAGTCATTCCAGGACATCTAGTTCAGTTAAACGTTGTCCTCGTCGGACTCCCAATGCTACACTCGCCATGAGACATTAACCTAGTACGTTCTTCCCAAGCTGAGGTCTTGTAGCCGTATCCCACGAGCGTCAGGGACATATGTCTCCTCCACATCTCTTCCTCCTCGTCCACCTTTCTCTCTATTGTCTTCTTCCTTTCTCTCATTTTCCTCTCTGTTTTCTTTCACCGCGGTCTGCACTCATTTCAGATGGAATTCCGTTGACGTCGTTCTCACTTTACTTCCGACATTGGTACCGCCCTCTCCCCGCTCCCCTCTCTCACTGCTTCTGATTTATTTTCAACTATGAGATCCATCAACATGGCTTTCGAAATCAAAATGTAACAGAGGGTTTACTTATAAAAACATTCTCTTATTTTCTCATCTCCTCCCCTGGGAGGTAATTCAACATTATTGCTTCCTGATGTTTCTCTTTCACCCCTATTTTGTATGGGTTCGTTGTTGTGGTTTTGGTAAAATAAATAAATAAATCCCAATTCCCTGTTTCTTCTTCCCTGCCTTTCCTTGCACAGGAAAGGAAGCAGACACTGGTGTGTCTCTGCCCCATGCCTCACTCACAGCACTTGTCTCTCAGACGATGCATCTCCTCACTGGAGCTACACCAACTTAGCCAGGGAATTCCCATCCCTCCATGTCTTCATCCGCTGAATGCAGTCATTTCAAAGAGTCTGTATCTCTTATCTTTTACTGCAAAAATGTTGGCTGTGGAATAAATTTAGTTTTCTTCTTCTTGTCCATTATAAATTTAAATGTGTGTTGAGAGGTGGGAAACAAAGCCTCAAATAGATACTTTGGAGCAGATGGCATGGAGCCAAAGCTGAGGCAAGTCCTTTTGGAGCGCAATAAGCATTTCTCATACTTTCTATGTCTAGACGCTCTGCTCAGCTCTGGCTTCACCCTTTGTCATCTCAATGTTCTTTTCTGTCAAAGATCTACCTAGCCTAGGCCCCAACTCTCAATGTCTTAAAGAGCAGCCTTCATGGTCCAACCAAGCACATCTTCATCCAGGTTGTACTCTTGTCTCTAGGCTTTTAAGGGACAGGCCCAATGATGGTTTTATATAACATCCCAATCATGTAAGCCCAAAGCCTTGTAGACATGTTGGCCCTAGAGGCATGTAACTATAGTACAGGACTGGGTGACTAATGATTGTTCTTGAAGGTGACTCACAGATGATTAAGGCATGAAGCTCACAGGGAGTATAGGAGAAAGGAGAAGGTCCCCAAATGTGATATCTCTCCCTAGACAGAGTGTTTGTGGACCCCACAGGATGCTGTGGAATTCGAGGGGAACCTGTTCAGCCTAGGAGAAAAATGCCTGGGTCTTGTGCTGCATAATCAACCTCAAGTGGCAGCTGAGCCTTGTGCTCAGGACTCAGAGTCTGTGGAAACCACAGGACCTTTGCATGAATTTACTACTTTTCCTCAGTTTCATCTATGAAACAATTTCTCTCCAGAGGTGGTTGTGTGTGAGTGTAATCCCAGTGATGAGGGTTGGAGAGATAGGGGGATGCTTGGGGGCTCAGTGGCTATGGAGATCAATCTCATCTGTCGGCATCAGGCCAGAAAGAGAATTAGCTCACAAAATGAAGTAGATGACACCTAAGGAAGAATGGCACTTTTGACCTCCCCATATGTACACACGTGCACATGAACCCACACACAGGCACATGAACCCACACACAGGCACATGAACCCACACACAGGCACATGAACCCACACACATGAACATGAACCCACACACAGGCACGTGAACCCATACACATGCACATGAACACACACACAGGCACATGAACCCACACACAGGCACATGAACCCACACACAGGCACATGAACACACACACATGGACATGAACCCACACACAGGCACGTGAACCCACACACATGCACATGAACACACACACATGCACGCGCAGCATGCACGTACTCTCTTGGACACACAAATGTGAATCATTTAGCTCAAACTTAATTATTATCCAGCACACAGCAAGAGTAAGACAGGAATTCCCACACCCCCACTCCCAACACACATATTTTTACATCCAGACAGCTTCCGCAGCCAATCCTGGGGTGTTTTCTGTGAAATAATAAGTGAAAACACATCTGAGGATTCCACAAGCTCAGGCAGGAGAGCGCCTGCACACACGGTGTTGTAAAGGAGGATGTTCCCTTTGGCTGGAACGCTCTGGGTCAGCTAGTTTCTCTTCACAGAACCCCACCCCCACCCGTGAGCTCGGCGACCTCACCACTGCATCTGTGCCCTCTAGTCCGTCCCTGCTCGGTCTGGGGTCTGGCTCCCACCCCACCCTTCAGCAAGTCGCGATGAGGCTGGTGACGGGAGGCACACTCTATAAGTGTGAAGAAGGAGGTGGGGGGCAGACACCGGGTGTGAACAGTGACAGCAGTAGTGGAAACAGTGGTGAGCAGTCACCGGGTGTGAACGGTGGAGACAGTGGGGGGCAGACAACGGGTGTGAACAGTGGCAGCAGTGGAGTGGAGACAGTGGTGAGCAGTCACCGGGTGTGAATGGTGGAGACAGTGGGGGGCAGACACCGGGTGTGAACAGTGGAGACAGTGGTGAGCAGTCACCGGGTGTGAACAGTGGAGACAGTGGTGAGCAGTCACCGGGTGTGAACAGTGGCAGCAGCGGTAGTGGAGACAGTGGTGCTAACAGCAGCTGATTAACGACAGGTGTGTGGTGTCCCTCGCTCTAACGGAACCTCCGGAACTTGGTAGTGCATAGAGAAAAAGCCAGAGCGGCTCCTGGTGTTGATGGCTGAAGAACGTGGCCCGGGGGAGCCGGTTCGTGAGGAACTCTGTGGACGTGGCGTGTAGTCAAATGTGGAAAGCAGTGTGCACGGCCCCAGAGTGTTCAGTGCTTTGATTTAAAATGTTCAAAGTCATTCTGAGGACTGGGTGTGGAAGTAACCAGAACACATTTTAAACACTCTTTCAACCCCTGTGTGATTTGTTTTTTGTTTTTTGTTTTTGTTTGTTTTGTTTTGTTTTTTAGGAGAGAGGGAGGGACAGAGGGAGGCAGAGAGAGGGAGAGAGAGTCTGTGTGGCCTTTCTGTGTGTGTGTGTGTGTGTGTGTGTGTGTGTGTGTATGTGTGTGTGTGTGTATTTGGGTGAGTGTGTATGTGTGTGTGTGTATTTCAGTGAGTGTGTCTCTGTGTGTGTATTTGGGGGAGTGTGAGTGTCTGTGTCTGTGTGTGGAGGGTCGTGGTAGTGAATTTCACCAGCAGTGAAGAAAGTGCACCTTTTAAACACCTCATCTTGAACAAACGAGATTTCAGCGATCCCTCTGGGGGCTGTGGAGATGCTCAGTGAAGAGTGCACGCTGCCCTTCCAGAGGAAGAGTTCCCAGAACCCTCAGCTCAGTTCCCAGAACCCACCCTGGGAGGCTCGCAGCTCTGTAACTCCTGCTCCAGGGGCTCCAGCACCTCTGACTTCCATGGACACCGTCACTCGAGCGTACGAACTCACACACAGACACACACCCACACGAACAATTAAAACTAAGATAAACCTTTTTCTAAAAGATCACCAACTAACCAAGATGAGTTCCTAAGTTTAAAACAATTCTCTCGAATGCAACGCTTAAGTGGAAACGTTTCATCTTGATTTAGGGCACTGGAGAACTTAGTCCAAATAAAGTAAAATAAAACAAAACAAAGAAAAAAAAGGAAAAGAAAGCAGAAGATATGCAGAGGTTTGCCTCCTGGACGAGTCTAGATCCCAATAAGTGACCAGTATTAACCTACACACCAGTAACAAGGAAGTAGATTAAGGTTTTGTTGTAGAAGAGATGTTGAAGGAATAAAGGAACTAGTCAGTGGGATCATATCCTATTAGATAAAAAGACACGTGTAAATTAGAGGTGCAGCGTGGACTCCTGTGTTGTGTGGTCCCACCCGTCCTGATTCACTAGCTCTGGACGTTGCTAGGAAAACGCTCTTTGCTGGGAGCGCCGTGTGCATCCCTGGAGCTCATCCGGGGTCAATTCTGCCTCTTCTAAACAGCCTGTCTTCTCAGCACCAAGCCAGCATGACTGCAGTCGCTTGTAGCAATTAGTCTCTGTTGTGTGCGAAGACTCTCGTGTTGACTGAACCAATTAAAAGATCAATTAGGGCAATGCAGGCGCTCGGAGAGATAGTTCAGCATGACAGGGCGTCCGATCTCCACCTGTGTGGGGAGCCACAATCAAAACCGTCACTTAGGAAGACAGATTATTTGTTCCTAACCCTTTGGTCTTTAAAATGTCTGGACATTGGTAGTTGTGTTGCGGAAGCTATTAAGTTATCAGACGAATATGACAAAGGGCTTTCTTTTATTAAAATATATCTTATTTTTTATTATGTATATGTGTCTGTGGGTGGGTCTGTGCACACGAGGGTGGGTGCTCACAGAGGCAGGGGACACCCCATTCTCCTGGAATTGGATTTAATGTGGCTTTGGAACCAAACTCACGTCTTCCAGAGGACCAGTACTCAACCACTGAGCTCTCTCTCCTGCCCCAACACAAGGGTTTCCTCATGATAGGACTCCTGCTTATAGTAACTAAACAACAACAATTAGGCAAAAGTAATAAGATAACATTGAATTTGTTATGGGATGTCCAGAATAGTTATTTTCTCCATGTTTTAGTACTTTGGATTTCTTATTTTTATATTAAAAGGCAAAGAAATCAAGCCTCATTTATTCTAAGTTTTCCTCTCTGTAGGTCTCAGCATGTGAATGGTCTTGACCATGTGGATATTTTGCCACTGCAGATTTCTAGAACTGGCTCTGAGCTGTCATGGATGGCCCAAGAACCAAGGCAGGCAATGGGGTCACACGGACAGGTATCAGCTGTAACCGACCTCTCTGTTTTCTTTTCTGCATTGCTGGGGGTTGAATGGGAGCCTTGTGTGTGCTGGGCAAACATCCCTCCACTAAATCACACCAGCAGTGTCCTGGTTGTTTTGGATGGGATTGTGAAGGCCACCTTGACTTGGGGCACTGAAGATCTAACCCTGAGTCTCTCAGAATCTGCCCTTAACTGGAAAATTGAGTGCATTCTCTGTCTCTGTCTCTGTCTCTGTCTCTGTCTCTCTCTCTCTCTCTCTCTCTCTCTCTCTCCCCCTCTCCCTCTCCCTCTCCCCCTCCCTCTCCCCCTCCCTCCCTCTCTCTCTCTCTCTCTTCCTCTCTCCCTCTCTTCCCCCTCCCTCTTCCTTCCTCTCCCCCACCTCAAGTCAAGATGAGGAGAGTTAAAAGTGATCCTTCAGAAGCACTGAAGGTAGCCAGCAGAAATCACCAGAGGCTAAGAAAGGCCTGGGCAGATTCTTCCTCAGAAGCTTAGAAGGAACAAATCCTGACATGACAAAATCTTCTGCTTAAGACACTCAACTGTGGTACTTTCTAAGACCCACTCCGGGAAATAAGCTCAGGGACAGAATTTTCTTTGTGCATTTTCCTGCCTAATGACCCAGAATGCTGCACTACCACAATCTGTCCACCTAGATAAATGAGAACAATTCAGTGGTTGGAAAGCTCACCTCTAAACTACTGCAATAGAATCATACACACCAAGAGAACCCAGAAACATATCTATGCAGTTCTCTGAAGGAATATACACATTTTCAAAAGGCATGATTGACAACCCCACTTGTTTACAAGTAGGAGGTCCCCACCCACTAGCTCTCACCACTTATAAAACTGAGTATTATTTGAAGGCCTCTGAAGATATCTAATAAAACTCGCTAAAAGAGTCGTTTGATCTCTGGGCAGTCTGAGGACAGATATGGCTCCGTTCCTTCTGGAAAACGCTTTGTTCTTTCGACTCCACTTAAGGAGGCAGTAGAGCAGTTCTAATACAGAGGCTTTCCGACTCTGTAGAACAAAGCCAACCCAGGTCCTTATCATGCGAAACTGCACGGGGGATAATCTTCTAGAAGACATAAGTAATTCTCCATAATGCACTTGGCAATACTTTGATCTTTTGTGCATTTTACCGTACTAGATGGATATTATAAACATCGCTGGGCTTGTTTGGGGTTAGTTCAGTGAAGTGATGGCAATATTAGAGGCTGAAGATTGTGTTTTGAATATAAGCTACTGAAAGGACCAACATAATTTTACAAGTTCCTGAAAAATGTGAAATTACATTCCAGTGCTCCCCCACCCCCATTCCGGTGCGAACGCCAAAGATCTGGTGTCCTGTATTTAATTTTCTCCTGTTTTATTAACTGTTCACAGACTTTAGAAGAGCCTTTGAAATCTCCATCTTCCACTGAGAATGGTAATATCCAGGTGAAACGCTTCCAGCTTCCCACACGGTCTATAACCTCAACTCTTCTCTCTGTCTCTCGCTCACTCCCACTGTGCATTAGACTTGGCGGGGGGTGGGGGGGTGGGCAGAGGAGGACAGAGCAGGGGAAAATGAAATCCCAAGATGGAGGTCTAAGACTCCTTTGATGCAAGAGGAGCCGCCAAAGAATGCAGTGCGAGGGAAGGTTCCAATCAGGTTTTGAATCTTGGGAAGACCACTATGGAAGCTGCTTCGAGTACAATTGTGATCTTCAAGTGACGTGTGAAGCTGGAACAGAGCAGGCATCTGAGGGCTGCTGAAGCAGTAAAGCAGGCTGGCCCTGTGGCTACAGAGACTGGAGAGACGGGCCTAATAAGATGTGACGAACTCTACGTCTCTCATGTTAGTCACTGAACTACTAAAAACACAGGCTGCATGATTGCCTGATGTGTCGTTTTAAATATAGTGGCTGCTGCTGTTTCATGAGCC
>CABHPQ010175516.1:0-30000 GCA_902168405.1 Peromyscus aztecus
TGGATAGAACGGATTAGGTATTTAGAATGAATGGATGGATGGGTGGGATAAGTGGATGATGGATAGGTAGATGGATGCACCCCTCCTACATTCTCAGCTTTCCTTGAAAGCAGACATGGCCGTGTGACAGAGTCTTGCCAGTTGAATGTGTCTGAAAATGGCAAACTTCCAGCACTGACACACGTGGTCCTAAAGAGAATATGCCAAGTCCTAGGGAACAAAAAAGTTATAGTCAGAAGATGTTTGGGTTGCTGAAGTCTTTGTGGGCAGAATCCGGTTCTCCCCACTCCACTGGACTCAATCCCTTTACTGTAGTGGGAAATCACTGTGACTGCATTAATATCCAGAGACCTGGGACTTCAGCAACCAGAATAGCTGAGCCCAGATGGCGCATGCCCGCGACAGGTGCCACAGAAAGCAGCTCTAATTGTTTTTTGCTTTTGGTGTTCCCTCCTGACTTGTTCAGAATGGGAGAAAGCCACATTCCAACATTTGTTCCCAGACCTTTCCTCTCCTGCAGGGGCAAGCAGGCTGCACAGGCTGGGAGGCTCTAGAGCAGGAGGGGCAGGCAGCCTGGAGGAATTGACTCAGTGTGTGTTCCAGTTCTGACTTGTCTGTGACCCTGGGCTCTTGCTTACTGCCTCTGATACTGATTCCAGCCTCATGGAGACAGGCCACCCTCAGCGCTCTGGACGGCCAGCACTGGGTCCAGCCTCTGCAGTGGGAGCATTTGTAAAAAGGAGTCGTTGTGATCATTATTGCTTTTCTCAGGTCCTGGTGTCTCCACTGCAGGAAGCCCCTCACTGAAAGCATTTTGTCTCCTTCCATTTCCAAGCCAGACGGCCCCATTTTTCTCCGGCTTTCCACCGTCTGTGAGCTGCCCGGTGCCTATTACACAAACCCCAATGCATCTTTGAAGTGAGCAGCTAATTATGTTCCAGGAAGTTATAGATCTGGAGTTTCCCTGGTGCCAGCGGCAATCGCCTGCTCCAGCTCTCATTTCACAGAGAAACCTTCCAGGGCCTGATGGAAGCTGTAATTGGGAGCCCCTTCCCAGGCCCAGGGACCTGTGGGGGTTGTGTCCTTGGTACCTGGGGAAGCCACTAGCCCTTCACCTTCTCAATTTGCAACCTTTGCAGGCCTGGCCCTCCCTCTGCAGAGAAGTGTTGGTGTCCAGAGAGCTGTCTGTAGTGGGCTAGGGAGGAGGAACAGAAACTCAGATGTCCAGGGCTGAAGCCAATGGGACATGTCCTCCCTCCCAGTAAAAATCTGGTTGGTACTGAAATCTTTTTGTAGCTGCTGATCAACTGAACATCTTGTGTCTGTTTTGTATATAAAGGAAAGGACCCACCTCCCATCCCAATGCCAGTCCTCCCTGATTGGCTCATTTCTGCCTCCCTGCATCCAGACAACCCTTCCCAGAGTTGTCCCCAGGGACACTTCTTCCCTCCACAGTGACATTCCCCAGTCATGGATCAGAGATGGGGGAATGGATGTGAGGTGCCCAAGGTACAGTTCTTTCACATCCCACCCCCAACACAAGCACCTACTTCCTAAATCAGGTACCTGGCTGGATTCCACCTAATCCAGGCATCCCAGTGAAACCCTTCCCATCTTCTGGGAGATGAATGTCCTCCATCCAACAACTATTCAGAGATGGCTAATGACTTCAGCTTAACCAAGTGAGGGCTCTGAGAGGGCAGGAGTCATGGCTGTTCACTCAGTCCATAGCATGAAGTACAGTTTACAGTGGACACTTAAAAAACACTCCCCGCCAATGGCCAAGGTGAGAGGTAGTGAGAGATGATGTCAGTGGAGCACTGGTTTGTGAGCACCAGTGGATGTGAGGACAATTCAAATCTGATGTCTTCTGCTGACCGTATCCTGAGGATCATGCTGGAGCGAGTCTGTGAAGCTGTGGCAGGAGACGACGATCTGGGTGTCTAGGTGGAGCCAGAGCCAGTATAGACCTACTATGTGACACATCCTGAGAAGAAGGCTGCCTCATCCTAATTCAGCCGACTCCCACACACCATCCCCGCTGGGTCTCTTCTGTCACATTAAGACTCATCTCTGAGGCATGACTAACCCATGCCTGTTTTGATTTGTGTCTTGTCTGGTCTGAATAGATAAGCCCCTACTTGTGTGTTGGATCATTTGACCTTATCTTAATAGATGCGGAGTCTAGGATAAAGAAGGCGATACTTCTGATAATTTCTGACTAGTGGGAATTTACCCAGCATGCTCTCTCCTAGGGGAGCCTCACTTTATGAGATATCTTGACAATTCTGAGTGAGCTCCCAGCCACCACATGCAGAGGTAATAAGGACAGACAGAGCCTGTGGGGACTTTGCACAGGGCTGGGAAGACACTCTTTCTTCAATGGCATGTTTTATCCACTCCATGAAACGGTGAAGCAAATGGATGGAGGATGGAAACTCTCCAGGCTGAGCTTGTTCTGGGCTGGGATCCCCCAGTGAGAGCAATGTGCCTGTTCAGGGGGACTACTGCTAAGTAGTGAGCCCCCTTCATCAGAGGTAAGTAAAAAACAAACAAACAAACAAACTGGATCTGCCGGGGAGGGATGTACTTCTGAACTCTCAGATGTGACCGCATGCCTGACAGGAACAATTGAAGGCAATGATTCTGGAGGGCTCAGTCTGTGGTCCCCTGGGTCCACTGTGGAGTAAAACATCATAGCAAGGGAGGAGCTTCCTCATGACAAACAGGAAGGAGAAAGAAGGAAATACAGGAAGGGACCAGGGCTGGACGTAACCCCCAGGACACCCTCAGTGACCTGCTTCCTCCAACCGGGCTCTACTTCCTACTTTTACCTCCTCAAATCGCCATCCTAGAAATCAAGCAAGAGGTCAAACCTCAGGATGCGTCAGAGCCCTGAGGGTCTGGCCACTTCTCAAAAGTCCATCAGCTGGCAACTAAACCCCCAATACATGAGCCTTTAGGAGGAACATGCTATAACTAAATGATAATAGTCAGCTAGGTATTTACCCACCTCCCCATCCACCCACCAATCCATCCATCCATCCATCCATTCATCCATCCATCCACTTATCCATTTATCTATCCATCATCCCATCAATCCACCCACTCATCCATCCATTCATATACCCACTTATTCACCTGTCCATTTATTCACTCAACCATCCACCTACCATCTGTCTTTTTGCCCACCCACCAGCCCATCTATTCATCCATCAATCATCCATCCATCTACCTACCCATCTATCTATTCACTCAAACACCCATCTATTATCATTCATCTACCTTCTATCTGTCTACCCACTAATCCATCTATCTATATACCTACTTATCCATTTATCCATCTGCCTACCCACCCATCCATGTACCCATGCATGCATCCATCCATCCACTTACCTACCTATCCACCTATCTACATATCTGTCAGCTCACCTACTCACACATCCATGCATCTATCCATCCCTGCATCCACCCATGCATGTACGCATCCATCCATCCATCCATCCATCCACCCATCCATCCATCCATTTACCTATCCCTTCACCTACTTACATATCTGTCAGCTCACCTACCCACCCATCCATGCATCTATCCACCCCTGCATCCACTCACCCATCCTCCATCATCCTCCATCTACCTTCTATACACCTACCAACACACTCACCCCTATAGTCACCCATCCATCTATCCACTCATGTACCTATTTGTCCACCCATTTGTTTGTCCACTTATCTATATGTCTGACCATCCACATTCTCACCCACCAGTGCATGCATCCATCCATCCATCCATCTACTCACCTACTTACCCATCCACTCATCTATCTACATACCCATTCATTAGCTCATTCATCCACACACCCACCTACATATCTGTCCATCCATCTACTCACCCACCCACGCACCCATGCATCTACAAATCTATCCATCCATCCACCCATTCATCCATCCATACATACATAAATATACCTATCCATCCATCTACACCAATCCATCTGTTATCTTTCATATGCATACATACATACATACATATATGCATACATACATACATGATCCAGCCAGCCAGCCAATGGTTTCTTCAGGTCCAGCCTTGTGCAAGGCACTGTGATAAGTGCTTGCAGAACCATGGAGAGAAATACAGCTAAATCCCTGCCCCTAACAAGCTTCTACTCCAAGGGAAGCAAAATAGTAAAGTTGATGGACCTTACAACGGTAAAAGGTCCAAATTCTAGGAGGTGTTGACAGGGACTCCTTGGTGGCATGGAGCTTAGTGCGTCCATGCCTCCACTGCTTCAGCCAGACAATGGGCATCCTGAGGTCTCCTAGGAAACATGCTATCTTACACAAAGCTGGTTCAGAAAAGGTTAGGTGACTGAATAGGTGAGGGGAAGATGGATGGGTAGGCGGGTGGATGATATAACAGATGAACCACAAGGCCAAAACCAGAAGGAAGGCCTGTCCATAATGCTGTGAGCTAGAAACTGGTACTCTGGAACCCCCTCTGCCCCTGGCTGAGTATAAGTCACCCCCGCAGTGCTACTGGCCCGTGAATCCAGGGTTTGGCCACCCTGCCCTGTCAGGTCTTATTGTGACCCAGATGAACCACTAGGGGACTGAGCTCGGACCAGGGTCTATGGCTGTTCCTGCTACCAAGCTGAGTGGGTCTCCAGGCCCCTCTGGCCCTCTGATAGTGCCTCCCGCCCCTTTCTAATGGGAAGATCGATCTCCTGGATGGAGAAGCCAGGATCAATAGAGGAGTTGATTAGTTCTGCATCCTCACTGCCATCTGTTTCCAGCGAGCTGGTGTCATGGAAAGGGCATGGACCTAGAGCCGGCAGCTGGGCTGTGTCCAACCTTACCACCCACACACAGCCAACGGTTTCCCCTTTCCTCAGCTTTCTCACCTTGGAAATGGGGTTCCTCCTGTTGCTACAGGGCTTGCTCTGAGCCCCCGAGTGCCAGGCCCTGGGTTTGGAGAAGAAGGTGTGCGGTTGCAGCAGAGGGAGAAGGATTTGGCCGAGCCTGCCTTGTGCTTGGATGATGAGCTCCCAACCTCTGAGAGGCAGAGAAAGGACCCAGGCCATTCTGCCCCACATTGATGTCGCTGTACCTAGGCTTCAGACTCAGGCTCCACAGCTTTGTGAGCCTGTGCAGCAGGTGGGTGAGCTGGGCTGAGCAAGGGAACGCACATGCTGGGTGGGGGTCATGCCCATGCTAGAGAAAACATGAGGTTAGGGACTTTGGACCTCCACATGTGTGTCTGGACAGCCAGAGCCCTGGAGTGCAAGCTCATATTCAGAATGAGAAGCATGGCATCAGAACCTCCGTGCCCTGCCACAGAGGGCCTTGAGAGAGTCAGGGCTTCCTGAGCCTCTCTGGTTCTTTCAATGGAAACTTGTCTCATTTTCCCAATCATAAATCTAACCCTGACTCAACAAAGCTAGAAAAGAACAACAGGAAAATGTTAAGGCCCTTCTCAACTCTGTCACCTACAGACAGTCAGCCTTCATGGCGTTCCCCCTCCACAAGTGCCCCCCCCCCTCATTGTTCATCCCACGGGTCTTCAGGCGGGCTTTGTCTGGGCCATCCAGCTCGAGTTCTTCACCATCTCTGACGTATCCTGCTGATCCTCAAATGTGTGTGTGGAGTAGACCTCATCATCACTGGTGCGATGCCATCCTGCCCATACTCCCAGCATCCTCCACCAGGTTGGATAAAAGGCCACAGAGAGGCCCAGCGAGTTGGTGAGCTTCAACCACAGGTGCCCAGTAGATAACCGCAAGGGGCCCACAGCAGAGCCTCACGGAGAGGCTGCCTTGCATCTAGACTTTATAAGGATGGCTAGGGCTCTAGCAAGTCTTGGTACATCCTATTCCTAAGTGCAGGACCCATGGAGGATTGACTCCCCACCAACAGAAGCCATTTTAGGAAAGAGCCTCCAAGAGAGACCCCATTTGCTCAAGGTCACATAGTAATACAGGCAAAGGTCAGTCAGAGCTTTCTGTGTGGTCAGTGTGTGTCCCCGACCCTCAGGTGAGAGAGCTTCACTCTGCCCTCAGTTAGATGGGCCTTTTTGATGGGGCAGAGAATGGATCACGGGAGGTCTGTTCTGCAGGGGGAGAGCAGTTGAAAAAGGTGGGTATGGAGGCTTTTCTGAGGCCTAGGTATCCATCACTGACGAAGATGGGTTTGTAGTAATGCCAGCATTTCAAAAGGGTCACCAGCCATCCGTGGGTGAGAGGGGAGGTGCTTAACAGGGCCCCCATCCTGGCCAGCATCTGGGCTTACCAGCTTGCCCTCTTCACCGAAACATTCACACACACGAGCTCACAGGTGCACTCTAGCCCACTCACCTCACTCACACTCTGGCACACTTGCACATGCATGTGCTTGCATGCCTCCACACTTGCACACTCAGTGTACTCACATGTCCACCTTCCTGCGTGCCCCGTATTCACAGACTTGCACACTTGTGTACTTGCACACTTGTGTTCTTGCACACTTGGTTTCAACCATTCCTTTCCTGTCTCTTTCCATTTGCTCTGGCTCCTTCACCATTCTGTCTTCACACTCCTTCCTCCCTTTCTGTTGTCTTCACCCCTTTCTCCCTCCGCCGCCGCCGCCGCCGCCGCCGCCGCGTGTCTCTGACTTTGTGCCTTTCCCTCTGCCTCTCCCACCCCGGCCTGATCTCTTTCCTGGGTCCCAATCACAACCCAGGCCAGGGCTCTCCCTGTCTGGAGGTCCTCTAGGGCGGGTGCAGCTAGCCTGGGACCTGCGCCAGCGCCCCCCACATGGGGAGAGGTGCCTCTGTCTCCCCCATTGCCTGTGTGGGTGCCGGTTATTCCACCTGCCTTTAGATATGAAGCTCAAATTGCACATCAAAAGGATAATGCATCTTTAAGCTGTTACAACGACTTCTCAATTTTTCATTTCCTGTCAGGGTGGGAGCTGCAGGGGGCAGGGCAGCCGCCGAGCCTGTCTCCTGCCAGCCAAGTGTCTGCCTAGATTTGAGCAGTAGGAAACCCAGGGGTGATAAATCGCTATTTCTAAGTAAATTTCATGCATTTGCCCTTTGGTTAAAGTCTCCGCTCTCAGCACTTTCCCTGTGCACACAGCCCGACTAATAACGCGCCGTGCAAGCTCTCTCCGCTGTGACAACTGATTGCACTTTGAAGTAATAATGGCTGATTTAATAATTGGTATAATTTTTCACTAGTACCTGAATGTCATCGACGCACAAAATAAGCTACCTGAGCCTACGGCTGCAGCACTTTCCCTTCTTGGGGAGATCAATAATGCATTAAACCCCCAACCCAGGACCCCGAGGGGCCAGGCCCGGGGAGATGAGGGGGGCTCTAATGGGGATGGGTGGGGTCACTCTACAGTCCCTGGAGGGCAGAAAGGCTGAACAAGAATAAGCTGGGCTCCCAATCACACCCAGGCTGGAGCAGCAGAGGTCACCGTGAATCCTCTGCCAAGACCCAGCCCACCCTCCCGGTCCCACACCAATGGCTCTCTCCTCTACCCTCAAAGGTACTGGGAAGACCTGGAGAGTTGGAGACACAGGAAAACTCACCCCCAAACAGCAGCTGCCACCCACACTAATTGTGTACAGTGCATATGTTCACACACATACATATGGATCAGACTCCCTCATTGTTCAGGGGTCTGGTTTCCTTACAAGCCATGTGCTTTGCTGGGACAGGATGGCCAGTGAGAGCCACAGGGTCCCTCAGGGCACACGTGTGTGTTGGCCCCTCTGTCCTGGTGCTGTATGAGATGTCTGCAGCTGTCAGTGTCCGTGTGTTAGCCTAACATGTGTCTTGGTAAAGGTCAGGTAGTCTGCCTTGGCCTTGCGCCATTGCTCTTCATCCACACGGAGCGGGCGAGAAGCAGTGATGACCTTCTTAGTGGAAGCCCACTCCCCGTGGCTTCTTCTCTGCTGAAGGGACCCTTCCACACCTGCCTGGGTAGAACCTACCCACAGAGAGTGCGCAAACTCCACAGGTGCCTCTGTTCCTGTCCTTAGAGTCCTCACGCACTCTGTGTCTATTGTCACATCTGAAGGGAGGTCTTGAGGGCCAGGGGTCCTCAGGTCTTGTAAGGATGTAGTGATGGGATGAATGTGTCATCTTTACGATGCCTTCCTGGTCCTGGACGGATCGCACTGGAAGTGGTGTGGTGTGTGTGTGTGTGTGTGTGTGTGTGTGTGTGTGTGTGATGGGATGAATGTGTCATCTTTACCATGCCTTCCTGGTCCTGGATGGATTGCACTGGAAGTGATGTGGGGTGTGTGTGTGTGTGTGTGTGTGTGTGTGTGTATGTGTGTGTGTGTGTGTGTGTGTGTATGTGTGTGTGTGTGTATGTGTGTGTGTGTATGTGTGTGTGTGTGTGTGTGTGTGTTCTGCTCGCTCATATGTGGGATGTGGACAGAGCCAATGTACACGTGCGTGCATGTGGAAGCCAGAGGAGGGTGTCAGGAATCCTGCTCTGTCACTCTCTACCTTATTCCCTTGAGACAGGGTCTCTCACTGAACCTGGAGCTAGGCTGGTGGCCAGCCAACCCCACGGATCCTGTCTCCATCTCCAACAATGTTGGGGTTATAGATGCACACACAACCACAATCTGCTTTTTCCATGGGTTCTGGAGTTTTGAACTCAGATCTTCATGCTTGCACAGGGAGCACCTTTATCCCCTGGGCCATTCCACTGCCTGCAGCTGTATTTATTCAGGTCTGGAGTTTGGAGGTGGAGACAAGCCGTGGCACAGACTGAGCGGTCAAACCTGTACATCTAAAGGCCAATTCCATTTGAACCGAGAAGTCACACCCACCTTCAGCCTAGACTGTCTCCTGATGTTTTCCAGGGCTGCATAGGCACCATGAGGGTGTGGAGTCCTTGTCCTGGCCATAGCTGGACCAGTGAGGCCCAGGTTACTCATTTCCCCAAGCATCTCCTTTCCCTCCCACCCTCTGTGTCTGGCTGTGAACCAGGAAATGGATTTCAACTTCACCTCCTTCCCAGATAGATCAAACATCTTAAGTGAGATTATTCAAGGCCCTCCATTGTTTCTAACTCATTTCCTATTTTCCAGTTGAAGAACCTGCCAGAAGCGCTCAGTGGCAGAGATTAAAACAATTTCAGAAGCCGGCACCCAGTGCTTCTCGTTGGATGGTAAGCAAATTGGATGTCTGTGAGAGGCAGGCAAATTTTATTATCAACACATAGTTTGCGACTTAAGTATCCTTAAGACCCCCTGGTGCTGAAGAGTCCTCGGCAGGAGGGCTCCCGAGGAGGGGCAAGATGGGGGTGGGAGGGGACCCCAGCCGGGCCCCTGCAGGCCCAGGCACAGCGGGGAGCTGTCAGACCCTCAGGAACAGACAAGCCCACCCTTGTCACTCTCTTCAAGGCTAGACACAGACTTGGCTCTTCACATGTGTTTCTCTGTGAGTGCTCTGACCTGTTTGTCCATGAAGAAACTGACTCAGAGCAGGGAAGGGACCGGCATGATCTCATACAGCAAACAGAGACCGAGGCAAAAGAATTCAACCCTCACTCACTGCAGCAGACTGGTGGCAGAAATGGCTGACTCATCTTCTCCCTGCAACCTCAGAGTGGCACAGAACAGAACTCTGGAGGAGGGCCCCTCGTCCCAGACAAGGATGTCCTTGACTATCTTACAACCAACCAGTCTCCAGAAACTAGTTAGCTCTGACTGGAACCCCAGTGGGCTCTGCTGAGGTCAGAAGAACCCCCCTGGCCAGGAGGAGTGCTCTAAGATAAACTTGTTGTTTAAACAACTGTAAGTGACTTGTTACACGACTAGTTATCTGATACAACGACAGGAGATGCAGGCCTTGTTTCCCGCGTCAGTCTCTGACGCCCACACTGAACTCTGGCCTGTTCCGTGGAAACAGACACGGAGAGTTCTGGTAGCTGCCCCTACTGCCTGGTGCATCTGGAATGATAGAGCCTCATGTCACCCTCACATCCCAGTGCTTTCCTGGGTGTTCTGTGACGTGGCTTCCCTCCCACCAGATTCCCGTGGGCCACATGCTGTGCCAGGACTGTATCCTCAGCCCAGTCCTGTGAGGGAGGCATTTCCTTCACATTGTGCAGGCGCAGGAACAGACTCAGCAATGTGTCCCACAGACAGTGGGTGGTGGAAGTGGGTTGTATGCAGGGCTACCTGTGTCTATATAAACTTGTCAGCAAAAATCTTTGTCCAGAACCCGAGTGAAGGGTCACAGAGGCCCCCAGACCAGCCCTTCTTGGTGGCAGCCTATCTCAGACCAGAGCCAGCCATGTCACCATCTCTAGCTAGATCCCGGTTGGGCGCATCTTGGTCTTCAGACTGTCCTACCCAGGAGCACTGGGTTCTGAACTCATGGTCACCTTGGGAAGCCTCCTTCTCTCCCAGGCCTCAGTTCCTGGAGTCACCTATTGTGTCTGGGCACAGGTGCACAGTGGAGCTTCCTGGGCTTTGCTGCTTGGACAGTATGGCTGCTGCAGGAGGAACTGGTCTGCATGTGCAGAGCTGGAGGCCATCAGGTATGGCACGTAGGGCAGGGGCAGCGATGTCTACTGGGGCTGCAGCCAGACAGATTCTGACCCCTGCTACACAGATGGGGAACCTGGGACAGTAGCTACCCCCTTCTCTCTCCCCAAGGACTTCACTGGGCCTCTGTTGGGCCACCAAGTCCAGAGCTTTTCACTCTGTGGTGGGTCCAGCTTCTGAACTGGCTGCTATGATTCTCTGGCCTTTCCCAGCTGCTCCTGGAGGTGGGGAGCAGACACTTGGGACTTTGAGAGACCTTCCCGGTTCACCAACATTTCACAGGGTTCTAGGCTACAGTTCTCCAGACATGAGAGAGCTGGCTAGAAAGACCTCTCTGAGCTAAAGCACAGGCTAGCAAGATCTCTCTGAGACAGAGCACAGGCTAGCAAGATCTCTCTGAGACAGAGCACAGGCTAGCAAGATCTCTCTGAGACAGAGCAGAGGCTAGCAAGATCTCTCTGAGCTAAAGCACAGGCTAGCAAGATCTCTCCGAGCTAGAGCACAGGCTAGCAAGATCTCTCTGAGCTAGAGCGCAGGCTGGTTCTGGCATCCATCTCCTGAGGGCAGAAGCACTGGCTCTATCATGAGCCAAAGAAGGCAAGAGAAAGAAGACTGGATGGGGAAGCGATTGTGACAGATTCTCAGGTGCAGTGCGGGTAGGGCTCATCTTAGCTGCATGCTAGAGCATCAGTGTGACCTGTCTCCTCAGCTGTGAGATGGGGCTGAGGTACATCTCCACTCCCAGGGCTGTGAGTGCGGACTGGCATGGTGCCCGTCTGGCTAAGTCCAGAGTCCAGCAAGTGACAAGCAAGTGCCAGTATTGCTGTCCAGGAACTGGCAGTGGAGGGACAGGGTGTTAGAGCCTAGAGGGCCAAGCCCCAGGGACAAAGCAGCAGGAAGCTGGAAAGGTCCGATGTGAGTGCCTTGGTCCCAGCAGCCTGCATTGTCCGTGTCCTTTTCGTCCCGGCTTGAGACTGGAGGCTTTTGTGCAACAGGGCCAGGTTGGCCATCTGTGTGCCGGGCACTCAGCATGTCCCGAGAGCGAGTGTTTGTGATCCATGATGCACGACAAGGGGACTCTGTGTCAGGTGAGCCCTGGGGTCATCCTCTAAGGGGCATGAACTCAAGAGCATGGTATAAGCGCTGAGTTGTGTTCATGTACAGCTGTGTGTGCCTCTCTCCAGAGCTCCTCACACCTACTCCTTATGTTCACACCAAAGCACAGGGCTGAGAGGAGCTGGCCCCAGGTGACCAGGGTGGGAAGGGCACCGGGGACTCTGCTGTCTGGTCTGCCGGGCCCCGACGCCAAGACTCCTTTTCAGTAGTTCTTCCCATGAATGCCCACCCCCAGCCTCCACCTGAGATAAGCAAGTCCTTTGCTTTCCTCTGTAACAACCTTTAACACAGTAACAAAATGAGGAGGTAGCTCCTCAAGATGTCTAGACAGAGGGCCATACCCAACTGTCCTCAGCATTGATGGCCCATGAAGTACCCGATGAGTATGGTGCTGAAAGACCACGGTGTCCTGGCTGTTCCCAGCAGATGACATCAGAATCCCTGGAGAGGAGCCACCTCCATATGTACAAAGCTCCCTGTGTCATCCTCGTGGTGCCTGGCTGGGGTCAGGTGTGTCCAAACTTTAGTACCTGTGCTGGCTAGTTTTGTGCCAACTTGACACAGGCTAGAGTCCTTGGAGAGGAAGGAGCTTCAACTGAGAAAATGCCTCCATATGATTGGGCTGTAGAGTATTTTCTTAATTAGTGATTGATGGGAGAGAGCCTAGGCCATGGTGGGTGGTGCCAACCCTGGGCTGGTGGCCCTGGGTTCTATAAGAGAGCAGGCTGAGCAAGCCATGATGAGCAAGCCAGCAGGCAGCCCCCCTCAGTGGTCTCTGCCTCAGCTCCTGTCTCCAGGTTCCTGCCCTGCTTGAGTCCCTGTCCTGACTTCCTTCCATGAGGAACAGTGATGTGGAAGCTAAGCTGAATAACCCCTTTCCTTCCTGAGTTGCCTTGCTCATGGTGTTTCGTCACAGCAATAGTGACCCTAACTAAGACAGTGGCTTTCTTGCCCACGCTAAGGACTTCCATTCTCACACCAGCTTAAAGCTGTTTCCATCTGAATTTAACTGAAATCCTTTCATGAGTCAATTTAACCTCACGTGAAATCCCAAATGTCCTCCCGTGTAGGGGTGCCCTGGGGTGGACCCCTTTGGTACCAGATTGCTCTCCTACAGGCTCTCCCGAGCCCCTGTGCCTTTGGGTCCTGGTCAACCATTGGGCTAATGACTAGCCCAGTGTAGGCCGGGTCGTGGAAGGCAGGGTCTCGGTCCTGCCCAGGTTCTGAAGCCTGGCTAGGGAGGCACCAACACAGACATTGGTGGGGTGTCAGCCCCTTCTGAACCTCATGCCTGCTGGGGAGGTGGGAGACTTCATCTCTTGACTCTTCCCAGGCGGTTCCCTTAGCAACAGGGCATCGCTTTGACAGCCGCCTCTGCAGTCTGCTTTCCAGAGAGAGGCTCTTTACCCCAAACCTTTCCCTCACTGAGTGAGAGTTACTGCAGGGGTGTGCAGCACAGGCTGCCCACAGTCTCCTCCTGAGTCTCCTCCAGCCTGAGCTGTACCCTCACCCTGAGCCTACCCAGGCTGTGACTGGAGCCACCATCCCACAGACGATCCTGTCCCTACAGGTCTGTTGTCTGCCCCCCCCCCCACACCTTGTGGGTCCTAATTAATTGAATCGGGCTTCTCTAGCCCCACCCTCTCTGCCTCCTCCTTGCTTTTCCTACCTCCTGACTTTTCTCTTCCCTCCAACACACCTGCGACTCACCCGCCTTTCCCCTCACATTAGCAGTTAAGGCAGCTATGCTGACATTTAGTGTTCTTAATATAGGCCTCAGTGACAGAGGAACAGAGCAGAGTTTCCACACTCCTGCCCCCCACCCCTGTCCTGAGTACGGAAATCTCCCTCTCCCCGTGAAGGTAGGGCTTTCAACAGGTCCCACGGACTGTGTGGCATGTGAACCTCTTTTTTGTTTCCTTCTTGTTCCAAGGTGACTGAGAACAATGATAAAACCTACTACCACATGTCAGGCTCATTGAGCGCCCCTGCCCAGGAAGCCTGTGCCCCCACGCTGGTGTTAGCACATAGCGGTCAGTTGCCCCACTTCACAGGGTGAAAAGGAAGTTTCAGACAAACATAAGGTTAGCTGTGGTTAAAGCAGAGTCTGAGGTGAGCTGAACAGGTCTGGCTGGTCTGGCTGGCTGAGGAGGTTGGGTCAGGGAAAGAGGGGAGGGCATCCTGAAGGACACTGGGTGGAGAGAGAGGCAGGGTTAGAGTAAGGAGATCTCAAGAGGAAGGGGTGGAGTCAGAGCAAGGGTCACATGTCTTAGCAAGGCCATACAGTTGGTGACCAAAGAAGGTGCAGGTACGGTTTGGTGAAGGGGTAGGAGATCTTCTGAGCAGCGGGCACGGTATTGAGAGAACAGGGCTTTGGCGCGGCCATTCCCTTGGGAATTCTGACGCTGGGGTCCAGAGGGAGGAACAGATAAGTGAAGACCACGAATGGCTTCTGTTTGCTCCATCTGTGGGAGCAGAGCAGGCTGACGAGAAGCATCGAGACAGGCCAGGGGCTCCCGGTCCGGGCCTGGCCAGCTTGAGCAGGAGGAAGTCCCACCTCCTTTCCTCCAAGAGGGGGCAGTGGTTGGCTCCCGGCAGGAAGGATGTTGGCTCTGGAGCTTGAGTAGTCCAGGGGAAGCGGGGAGGGGTTGAGGAGCACAGAGGAGGTGGAAGTGAGTGTGACCTCCTTGTCACTATGCCACATACCCAAGAAAAACACTTGAAAAGAAGCAAAGTTTGGTTTGGACACAGTTCAGCCTGTGGTTGGCTGGCGTCCGTTGCTTTGGTCTGAGGGGAGGCAGGATATCTTGACAAGACCCTGTGACAGAGGAGGCTGCTCACTCCATGGGGGTCAGCAAGTGGGGGTGGGGGTGGGGTCGCAGAGTCCCAATATAATCTTCAAAGACTCGCCCCAATGGCCTACCTCCTCCAAATAGACTCCACCTCCTAAAGGTTCATCCACCTAGCAATAGCGCCACCAGCTGGGCACCACACGAACAACACCAGAACTTTGGGGAAAGAGTTCAGACGTGACTATCAGCTGGGAAGAATGACAGGCGGTGGGGACAGGACTTGGAGGAACAGGGCTAGGCAACGATGGGAGCCCGGCCTCGGGTGATCTTGCCATCTTTTTGTAATGATGCTGTTCCACCCTTCTGCATCCAACAGATACCTTGTGGAATATGTTACAGGCACTCTTCCGAGCTACTGATGTGACCTCTCATTGCCCATTGCAACCTGTCTTGTGTACATGTGCATGTGTGTGTATGTGTGTGCGTGCACGTGTGTGTTCCAATTTTTCTTTTGGTTATTGTGTTTTTTTTTTGTGTTCTTCCCTGAAAATCACCTCATGACTGAGGGCGTGTGTCCCTTTATAAATTCCACATCTAGTGACATCACATTGGCGGCTGAAGATCAGCTGTGATGGGCGCATCTATACCACAGAAATTGCCCAGAGCACCTCACCAGGGTTGCTTCCCTTAGGGAAACTGGTGTTCAGTATTGCTCCTCGTGCCTCAGAACGCTTGACTTGGTTGATGCAAGAAGAAACGTATACATAGCCTATATTACCATATACATATATGGTAAGATCAAAAGAAAGTAAAGGGAAAATTCACGTTACGTGATTATTTACCTAGGAAATTTGAGAGAACAAGCAGGAACTATTACAATTAATCAGGAATTCAGTAAATGCTGACTTAAAAGAAATATTCAAAAATCAATGGCTTTCTTGTGTACCCACATTAATCACCGGGAACGTATGATGGGGGAAAGATAACGTTTGCAATAGCAACAAAGAGCAAATATCCAAGAACAAGTCCGGTCATAAATGTGTGAGGCGAAAACTTCACATGAAAATGAGAATTGACTATATAGAAACACGGCCGGCTGGGTCGGTGGAAAAGAAGATTAAAAATTGTCAATTCCATTAAGATTAATCCATACATTTAATTCAGTTCCAATGAAATCCCAAATGTATTTCCTTGCAACATCAGTTCATTGGGAGTTATAAATAGACAAGAATGGCTAAGAACATCTTAATAAATGAAATTGATCAGGGTGGGGGAAACTTCTAAGGTCAGATATTTAAATGCAGGTGTTGAGAAGTACTCTACTGCCCACTGTCCAACCTGCTCTAAAATAGTTCCCATCCACAGAAAGACTCCGTTCCGATTTGTTTAATAAGTTACTCGATACTGGGGTGGCAGCTAAGCTGGTGGAGCACTTTCAAGAACACACCAAGCCCTGAGGTCAATCCCAGCACCACAAAAGCTGGGCATGGCAGTGCACATCTGTAACCCCAGCACTTGGGAGGTAGAGGCAGGTGAATCAGGAGTTCAAGACCAGCCTGAGCTATGTAAGACACTGTCTCAAAATGAAAACAAAAGCAAACAAACAAAAAGCCAAGTGAGTTAATGAGTGAATGAATAAGCCAAAATGCATTGCAGATTTATATAATAAGACAAAGCAGTAAAATCGGCATAATTAAACAAATGAGCCGACTCAGGAAAATAACTGAGGTGTGCATAGCTATTTATTATATAATGAAAGTGGCATTTCAAATCAGTGGGGGAAACATAAATTATTTAATAAATAGTGCTGGAATAGTTGGTTAACCATTTGAAAAAATAAAGTTGGACAATTGGATGCATATTAGCAACTGGATCTGCTAAGCGAGTTGTTGCCTCAACCTGATGGGATGTGATGGGCCGGTGAAAACCACGAGCCAGGTATGGTGGCACAGGCCTGTGATCCCAGCGCTCAGGTGGTGGGGAGGCAGGAACCTTGCACACGAGTTTGGCTAGACTGCTGGCCAGGAAACTCAGGCGATCCTGGTGGTGATCCACTGTGAACCAGTCCTCGAGGTCCAGTCAAGTGTTGGGGTTCTAGGTGCATGTGCTACCGTGCCCAGCTTGGGGGTCCAGGCCCAGGTCCCTGTGCTTCCGCAGCAGATGCGTTACCCACTGAGTTATCTCCCCAGCCCTGTTTTAGGCCTTTATTTTATAGCATCATCTGAGAGCTGGGAGATAGCTAAATGGGTAACGTACTTACAGTGCAAGCATGAGGAACCATCTAAAGAAAAGCCCGAGCAGCAGCTCACATCTGTAATCCCAGCACCAGAGAGGCAGTCTGGGCAATTCCCAAGGCTCGCTGCCCAACCAGCCTGCTCCACAAGCTCTAGGCTAAGTGAGGGACCTAGTCTCTAAAACAAGGTGGGTCATCTGAGGTTGACCCCTGATCTCCACATGCACACACTGCACCTGAACCTGCACATACACACATGAACACACACACAATTTCATATTTATAACGAAAATGGGGAATACAATACCCAAATACTCTTTATTGCAACTTAGCAATCCTTTTTGAACCTCTACGATGAATCTTCTGTCTCTTTTGTACACAGATGTATACATAATACACAGCTATCTCTCTGTGTAGACACATGAATGGATATATCTTTATGCAAACACACACTCTCACACATATTCACATTCATACACTCTCACACACATTCACACTCTCACACTCACTCTCTCACATCCCACCCATATCCCATCCACACCCACCCACTCTTACACACTCACAGTCTCACACTCATTCACACTCACACACACTCACAGTCTCTTTCACACACTCTCACACACTCATGCACACACTCACATGCTCTCTTTCTCTCTCTCTCTCTCTCTCTCTCTCTCTCTCTCTCTCTCTCTCTCTCTCTCACACACACACACACACACACACACACACACACACACCCTTTTTGCTCCTAAAGAATCTGAGGTTGTTTTCAGACTTGACTTCTCTGCCTTTACAGACATTCATGGAGTGTTCCCTAAGAACTAGGACTATCCTCACCAATCAAAGTACGTTTATTAAGAAAGATGAAACCAGCATTACTACAGTGCTCTTGTTTTCCCTGGTTCTTATTGCAATCTCCCTGGTTGTCCAAATCATGACACTTAGACCTATTTTGTTTATGGTCTGGGGTCGAACCCACGTTTGTTCACCCTATTTGGTTGTCATCTGTCTTAGCCAGTGTTTCGTTGCTGTGATAAAATACCACAAATGACCAAGGGCATATTACAAAAGAAAGAGTTTATCTGGGCTCAAGTTTCCAGAGGGTCAGAGTCCACAACGGTGGGAGAGGCATGGCAGCAGGAGCAGAGAGCTGAGGGATCACACCTCAACTACATCCAGGAAGCAGAGAGAGAGAGAACAGGAAGCAGAGTAGGACACACTTCCTCCAGCAATACTGCCTCTCTCGGAGCTTCTATAGCCTCCCTAAACAGCACCACCTGCTGGGACCAGGTGTTCAAGTACATGAGCCTATGGGGACATTTCTTATTCAAGCCACCACAGCCACTCTACAAAGATGATACCTGGATACTGTGTTGCACACTGTAATGCCAGCATTTTGGTGGTGGAAGAAGGATTGGGAATTCAAGGCTCTCCTCAGCTGCATAGCAAGTTGGAGGTTAAGCTGATCTACATGAGATCTTAGCTCCAAAAAAATCCCAAGTCAGACAAAACAAAAGTAAAATCAAAGCTAACAGAGCTTGCATGGTGGGGTGAAGCCGGAGCTTGAGCTCTCCTTTGCTTTTCAATTTTTTTAATTAAGACAAAATTCCTGTAACAGAAACTTTAAAATAGTTAGAATGGTGAAGTTAACCATTTAATAGCATGCAATTCAGCTGTACTTGGCAAACTTACAACATGGCGAAACATTCACCATGTAGGTCTAGAAGCTTGCTATCTACTAGGCAGCCATTTCTCATTCCCAAGATCCAGGTCCTGGCAGCCAGGGATACCCCTTCTGCCTCTGTTTGTCTAATCTGGACATTTTATAGAAATTGGATTGTTGAACATGTGGCCTTTTTATGGTTCTGAGTTCTTCCATGTTTCATGTTTTCTAGATTCATCCATGCTGCAGCATGTCTCAGATATCTATTCCTTCTCATGGCTGAATAGTATTCTCTCGCATGGATATGCCAACATTTGTTTATCCATCCATCAGTTGATGGTGTTGTGTTGTTTACTCTTTTTTGACTTGTAAACATTGCTGTTACAGACATTTTTCTTTTTTCTTTCTTTTTTTCTTTCTTTCTTTTTTTTTTGAGACAAGATTTCTCTGTGTAACAATTCTGGCTGTCCTGGAACTTGCTTTGTAGACCAGGCTGGCCTCAAACTCACAGAGATCCACCTGCCTCTACCTCCCAAGTGCTGGGATTAAAGGTGTGAGCCACCACTGCCCAGCACTGTTACAGACATTTGCACATAAATTTTTGTGTAAATATCAATGTGTGCATGTTTGTGTAAGTGTGTGCACTTGTATATGGATGCCAGGGGTTGACATCAGATGTCTTTTTTGAACTCTTTACTTTTTAAAGAGTATCTCCCACTGGACCTGAAACTCATCAAATGGCTAGAAAAGCTAGCCAATGAGATCCAGGTATCCTGTATCCAAAGCTCTTCTCCCAAGCACTGGGGTTATAGAGAACTCTGCTCTTTATGGGAGTGCTGGGAATCCAAATACCGGCCCTGTGGCATTTGTGTCTGTGTGGCATCTGTCTTCATTCTAATGTTGCAGAGAAGTACTCACTGTCACACGCAGACAAGATGCCATCGTGTAGTGTTTATAGATGCCTTTGATCAAATCTTCTTTTTTACATGATTTATTGGTTTCTATTTTATAGGTATGAGTGCTTTGCCTTTACCCCCCCAGTACTGAGAGTAGATGTACATATCACCATGCTCCATTTACAGGGCACCTGGGGTCAAACCCAGGACCTCCTGCATCCTGGGCAAGCACTGTACCAACCGAGCCCCACCCCAATCCTATTGATTGATTTTTAGACAACAAACCTACACTTGCATTCCTGTAATATGCTACTGTATTCAGTTTGCCAGTATCCTGTTCAAGGATTTCTGTATCTATATTCATTCAACGCACCCATTGATGTTTTCTTCTTTCTTTCTTTCTTTCTTTCTTTCTTTCTTTCTTTCTTTCTTCTTCTTCTTCTTTTTTTTTTGCTTTGTGTTAGGCTAATACTGACTTTGTATAATAAACATTTTTAGAGGAGTTTGAGCAGAATCAATGTTAATTATTCTTTAAACATTCTAGAGAATTATTAGGGAAGCCATCTGACTCTGAGCATTTCTTTGTTAGAAGCCATTTAATTACCAGTTTAATCTACCTTTATTATCATTATTATTATTATCATCACCATTATTATTATTGTGGGGAGTGAATTAAGCCCTGAGTGAATGTGTATTGTTGGTATGGGCCATGTCAAGAACCCCAATGCCTCAGATCCAGGAAAATGGCAAAGCCTTCCCCTGGTCCATGTGTGGATGTATGTGCAGGAAATGTCAACTGCACCTTCCTGCTCCCAGATGTTTATAGCTTGAGACTGACCCACCCCTTACAGAGACCTTCCACTGAGACTAGCTAACCACTCCTCCTTGTGCTGTATGTAATTGAAGCTCTGAGTTTCCAGGTTGTATAGTAGATGCCCTCTATCAGAGTGCAGCCCACCTGATCCCAGTTTTTCTACATGTGTGTCTGCCACTTCCTCATTCTCATCTTACCCCAGTCAGGTTTCTGAACCAAGCCATGCAGGATGTGGCTCACTATCATCACAGTCATCATCATCATCACCATCATCTATGGATGAATTTTTACCTCTATGCATATCTATGCGCCATGTGCATGCAGTGCCCAAAGAGGCCAGAAGAGGGCATTGGATTCCCTGGAGTTGTGTTACAGATGGTCTGAGCAGCCAGATGTCAGTGCTGGGAACCAAAGTCGGGTCTGTCCTCTGCAAGAGCAGTACATACTCTTAAGCACAAGCCATCTCTCCAGCCCATTTTAAATGAAGGAGTTCATAGCTTTAATTTTCCTCTAAGCATGCTTTCACCACTCATAAATTCTGGTGTGTTGTGTTTTGAGAGACACTTCGTATGTTTTCTCTTTTACTCCATTAAGTCTTGTTTTGTGTTCTAACCTACTGTTTATCCTAGAGATGTTGCATATCAACTGAAAAGCACATGTGTCCCACCATTGCCGCTGCAGGCTGAGTGTGCCATACAGGTGTCTGCTAAGTCGGACTGTCTTTATGGTGCTGCTTGGGCCTTTATTTCCTTCCTCTTTTTCCAACTGTTCTGTCCATTATGGACAATCAGGTATTGAAGGCTCCAGCTATGAAGGGAGAATTCTGTTTTTCATTGTTTGCCAGTATTTACTTTGTGTATTTCGGAGCTCTGTTGTTAGGTGCATATAGGTTAATAATCACAGTGGTCCCTTTATCATCATTTAATGTATTTCTTTGTGTTTTATAAACACAAGTGTGTGTGTGTGTGTGTGTGTGTGTGTGTGTGTGTGTGTGCTTGAGTACAAGTGCCATAGTGTACATGTGCAGTTCAGAGGACTGGAGACTGAATTCAGGTTTTCAGGCGTGGAGGCACGTCTTTACCCTGAGCCATCTCTGTTTCCGATGTCAGTAGGCACCCTAGCTCTCTTAGGCTACTTTTGCATGTAATATCTTTCTCTATCCTTTTACTTCCAACCTATTTATGTCTTTAATTTAAGATGAATCTCTCATACACACTACATAGTTGGGTCATTAAAACAGCCCATTTTTCCAATTTTCTACCATTTAATTGGATAGTTTAACCCACTTACATTTAATGTAATTATTATTAAGGAATAATTTACTTTTATAATTTTACTCTGTTACTGTCTTATTTTCATTAAATAAACCATTTTCATTTCTTTGTCATTTATCTCACTGTATATTTTAAAGTTATTTTCTTAGTATTTGCCCTGGGGATTACAATTAACATATAATTTATAACACTCTATCTTGGAATTCATACTGACTTTATTTCAAAATTATACAAGAATTCTGTCTCTCTATAGCTTCACCTCCTGTTGTATATCTTTCTAAAATGCTGCTAATTAACATAGATTGATCATCATTACAGCAAATAATATATAACTAGTATTTAACATGTTTATATTTAAATCTATGGAAAGAATAATTTATAAGCCAATCACACAGTGACACTGTCTTTCACACTTGCATAGCTACCTGTATAGACACATAGCTGCCTGTGTAGCCACAGAGCTCTGTGTATCTTCATATGGGTTTGCTTTATCATCTGATGTCCTTCAGTCTCAGCTGAAGGACTCCCTTCCTCCACGATCCCCTTCACACTCAATGTCTTTTGAAGACTTGGATTTTAAAAGCACCTACTTTTGTAGGTAAAACAACAAACAGAACTGTTCTTTCCGCATCTCACCATCATATCCACAAGCCTCCACCCCATGAGTTGCAGTGTAGGGGTTCCATGATTCTGAGATATCTACCCTCACCTCTCCACATTGCTGGTAAAGTCCCCAGCTGCTTCCTGTCTGCCTGCAGCACACAGGTGCAGTCACCTGGTAACTGGGGTGGGGCAGCATCCAACTAGGTGAACAAGATTAACATGGTTCCTGGACGCCCAGAGGAAACATGCAAGAGAAACGCCCTGTAGCTCTCCTTGGTGTATGCAAGTCTTTAAACAGTGTCTCATGGGCTGGGGAGGGCCAAGTGAAGGCAGATATAGACAGACCAAGATGCCTGAGGGGAAGCTTGTCCTGGGTTCAGGAAGCCTGTGTGGAGGCCAATACTCTGCCCAGAAGGGGCTCTGAGCAGTGGTCCTTGTCTTCAGTATCTTATGAGAGGAACATTTCAATGCTGTTTGACGTGAGTAAGACTGAGGGGTGGGATGTGGACTGGGGCTCAGGACATATCGTAGTGCTGCAGCAATGACCTGGGGATGTCCCCCTGGGTTGTCACAAACATCCATGGTGTTAGGGAAGAAGAACAGCACAGATGGTGAAGTCTAAGGCACTTGGGATGAGGGGCTGGGTATTCAATGACTTGGGGATCACGAAAAACCAAGATGCCCTGGGACATCATTGTCCTTGGAATGGCCATAGAAACTCTGCTCATGGCTTGGGGCTGGTGGGCTGAGCACATTTGGATTCCATCTAGAGAAAGTGAGAAGAGATGATGCCCCAAGGTGAAGAGAAGGAGGAGTTGTGGGGTGGAGAAGATAGGGATGGGATGGACAAAGGAAGAGAGAGAGAGCGTGTGAGCAGTTAGCATGGGAGCAAGTTGGAATTGAAAGGCGTCTGGCAACCTTGCATTGCCTAGGAAATGATATTAACATTTTATTATTGTAAGGTGAGCTTTTTAAAACGGAATTTTAAATGTTACCCTGCTGTTCAGGAACACAAAAACCTTTAATTTTATGCAAATGAACAGCAAGGCGCTGAGCGCTTAATGTAAACGAACACTTTCTTTGTAGGAGAGGTTGGAAGGGAGAGGGGAAAAAAATTCCCCAGGATTCTTTAATTGCTGTCTGAAATTATGTAAATCCCAGCATCAGGCAGAACACAATTACCCCGCGGCCCTCCCTGCCAGCGCCGCTAATGTCTAACAAAATATCGGTGGGTGACATTTAGACGGGGCAATGCAAATGAGAATTAATTTTTTCCAAGACAAAGGGCAGCTGAAAGATCAGCTCATTCATATACAGGAGCTAAGAGAGCTCACAAACGCTGGGGGTGGGGTAGAGGATGCCCCCTCCCCGCCAAGCAGGGGTACCTACCCTCTTGGGCCAGAGTCCCTAGAACACTGGCCACCTGGAGCCTCAGGTTACTAACCCTCTGTTTGTATTCCCAAGCAGTTTTTCATAGAAATTGGGTTAACACATGTAAATAGTCATTTTAAAAATATATGTTCCTGCTCACGTAGGTGACCTGGCCTAAACTAGGCTGTCCATACTTTCACAAACTTATTGCTTGCTCAGGGCAGTGTTGAAGGTACTCACGGGAACTTAGATGAGGGGTGGGGGGTGTTCTGGTCCCTCAGCCAGAGGTGCAAAGGCTGATGGTAAACTCTGGAGGAAGGTCTGTGTCGAGGGGTGGAAGGTGGGTTGCTGGGTTTGTGTTTCTTTTATTCTTCCATTCAGTTTTCCCCTCCCTCCACCCTTTCCTCCATGTTCTTTCCACTTAAGAAAACATTTTTTGTTTTTTAAAAATTGGTTTTAGCAAAGTAGACTTGCCAGAGAAACCCAGAGCCCCGAATTACCCCTCACCCACAGTCCTTCTCTCTGCCTGGAACCTCCTCACACAAAGCCAGCTCCTGCCCATCACCCTTCAGGTCTCAGCAGACACCTCTCTTCCTGCAAGGAGCCATCCCAACCCCCTCCCCAGTGACCTTGACTTTCCACTATATTCCAAAGAGGTCAAGATCTCCTCTGCTCATAGGCTAAATCTCAGGCCCTGCCCTGCTTGGCCCTCTGACTCAGGATTCTGGAACTTTCCGGGTCCTCTGCCCAGTAAATGCTTCTGGATTCCATGCATAAGGGGATGTACTAGGAGCCTCTGGAGGTCAAGGTGAACATAGTGGTTCGCGCCCAGAAAAAGGTGAACCAGAAGTTCATAATGATTCTAAATGAATGCTGCAGGCTGAAAGGACACCTTGGATTGGAGGGGTGGGGACTTGTTCGGAGAGGGGAGCGCCAAGGGGGTTTGTGGGTCTGGAAATCTCTCCCCTTAGCCTCTTACTCCAGTGAGACTCACACCTTAAACTCCACAGATTATTGTAACTTCGTTTAGTCAAGCGCCTGAGAGTTTGAGTCTTTGCTCCTGGTTTTATTCTTGAGAACCTGCCCTCCCTCTATGCTCTCTGAAGGACGTTTTTGCGTGTTCTTCATATCCAAGGTAGCCAGTCTCCTTCTAAGAACAAAACAGCATTCATCAGTAGTTATCAATTCTAAAAAGATATTTGTCTGTACTGCTAACTTTGAAAGAGTGACCTGATATTTAATCTATTCTTCTTCTTTAAAAACTCACTTAAAATGTAGAATTTCTTTCCACTTCATATCTGCAAAGTGAGCTCATTCCAGCCTGCTAAAACCAGATTACAGCAATGCTTTTGAATTCTTCTGGAGCATAAAGAATTTCCTTTTTCACTTTTTAAAAGAACAACACCCACGTAATTCCCCCCAAGGTCTAAGAGGGAAAAGAACTGCTCTGGACAATCACAGAGGAAACTGACTGTAAGAGCTGGTTGCCGGTGTGACAGACAGTACAGAAGCCGGCAGGACCGTGGGGCAGGGTCCGAGGTGGCAGTCCTTCCAATCTGCTGCCATGGGAGGACACAGGAATGAGGTGTGTTCCAGGGACCAAGGCAGAGATGATTATGTAAAGACTGCACCCGGGGAAGACAGGTGATGACAGAAACAGTCCTGGATGGGAGAGAAAGAGAAGAAAGGGGGAGGGGAGGAGGGAGGAGGAGAGGAGGGAGGAGGGAGAATGAAAGGAGGGGAGGAGGGAAAGAGGGAGGAGGGAAGGAGAGAAGGAGGGGAGGATAAAAGGAGGGAAGGAGGGTAGGAGAGGAGGAAGGGAGGTGGGGAGAGAAGGGGAGGACGGGAAAGAGAGGAGGAGGTGAAGGAGGAGGGGAAGAGGAAGGAGGGGAAGAGGGAAGGAGAGGAGGAGAGGAGGAGGGGAGGTAGGGAGAAGGGGGAAGGAGGAGAGGAGGGGGAAGGAGGGGAGGAGGGGGAAGGAGGGGAGGAGGGGGAAGGAGGGGAGGAGGGGGAAGGAGGAGGGGAAGAGGAAGGAGGCAAGGAGGAAGGAAGGAGGGGAGGAGGGGAGGAGGGAGGGTGGAAGCCAGACAACTTGATTGTCAGTCTTCTTCCTTCCTTTTGCCCTCTGACCCTGCCTGCCCCTCCCACTGGACTGACCCACTGGAATTGGCTCTATGGGCTGCTCATCCAGGCCTGCTCTGATTCAGAACCTAGCAGAGGGAGGTGAAGAACCAGATGTCCTGAGACAGGCCTGTGATTCCAGTTCCATGGAAGGCTGAGGCAGGAGGATCACAAGTTCAAGGTCTGGACAACTTAGCAAGACCTTGCCTCCAAGTGAAAACCGCTAAGGGTGGGGGTCAGCTCGGTGGCAGAGCGTTGCCTGGCGTGATGTGGGGCTCTCTGTTAGGGTTCTCAATCTGGGGTCACGACCCTTCCGAGGGGTCACACTGCCCTCTCACAAGGGTGCCAATGAGCATCAGAAAACACAGATATTTACATTATAATTCATAGCAGAAGCAAAATTACAGTTAGGAAGTAGCAATGAAATAATTTTATGGTTGGGGTCACCGCAACATGAGAACTGTATTGAAGGGTCGCAGCGTTAGGGAGGTTGAGAACCACGGCTCTAGGCTCAGTCCCAGATATAAAGGAGAAAAACAGAAGATTAGGTAAAGAGATGTGAACCACGAACTGTGAATGAGGATGGCATGGTGGCCACCAAAGTCCCACTGAGGGCACCACGCGGATCACTGGGACAACACTGCCGCTTCCTGAGCAACCTCACATACCCCAAAGAGAGACTAGCGCTCGGGGTGCCCCTGGAGGATCCCATGACAAGAATTCATGCCAGAATGTCAAACTGGAATTTGAGGGTCTTCAAAACCAAGGATGAGCTTACAGAAGACACAGGAGACGGAGTGACATGCCAGGAGACACCACAGGACACAGCAGCACATCCTGGCCACTTTCCTTAGCAAATAATCTGGGGGAGGGATGAGGGCACTGTCGTGGTCAGGGCTACTATTGCTGTGATGAAACACCATGACCAAAGCAACCTGGAGAGGGAAGGCTTTATCTGGCTTGCATATCACAGTCCACCAGGAAACCCAGTGCAGAAACTCACACAGGGCAGGAACCTGGAGGTCATGGAGGAGTGCTGCTCACTGGCTTGCTCCTCATGGCTTGCTCAGCCTGCTTTATTATAGAACCCAGGACCACCAGCCCAGGGATGGCACCACCCACAGTGGGCTGGGCCCTCCCCCATCAATCACTAATTACGAAAATGAAATGCCTTACCGGCTTGTCTACAACACGATCTTATGGAGGCATTTTCTCAATTGAGGTTCTCTTCTCTCTGACAACTCTAGCTTGTGTCAAGTTGACATAAAACTGTCCAGCAAAGAATACTTAAAGACCCAAACAGTTGCTTAGATCTTGGTCAAATAATTCAACCGTGAAAAACCCTGTGTGAAATCAAGGAAACTTCAGCATTAACTGGGGCTCTGATGGCACCAAGGCGTTGTGGGTTTCGGGGTGCCACAAGTCATCTTCGTGTTCTGTCTTTACCTACAGAGTTCTTTGCTGTCAGAGCTGTGCTTGAACATCTTCCACTGACATGATGTGGTGTCTGGGGTCTGTTTCAAAACAGAGCCATTGGAAGGCTGGAGGAGCAGAGACAAGAGTCAATGTCAGAAACATTGAGTAATAACCACATGGAGGTAACAGGTACTGTTCTCTTTGCTTTAGGGCATTGCTGGAGTTTTCTACAATAAAAAGTTTCAAAATAACAGCTCAAACTAACTTAGCAATTTTAGAAGGAGGAAATACGAATCAGAAAACACAGATATTTAGTCTTATTTCTGGGCCAGCAAAATGGTTCAAAGAGAAAAAGGCACTTGCCACCAAGCCCAACAACATGTATTCAGTCCCTGGGACCCTCAGGGTAAAGGAAGGAAGGAATGGACTCTTGCAAGTTGTTCCCTGACTTCCACATGTACTCTGTGGTTCACACACATGCTCCACACACACACACACACACACACACACACACACACACACAGGGTGGGTGGAATAATTGTAATAAAACTTTAAAAATATTTATGACTAAAGTAAACAAGTAAATAAGATTCCTGTATCTTGAGGAGGCTAAAGTCTAGTGTTTTGTTTTTAGAAATCTCCCTTAAAAACACTATGTGAGAGACAGTGCGTCTTGGGGAGTGCCTCACACAGTAAAGTGCTTATCCATGCAGGCATGAAGACCCCAGTTTTGATCCCCAGCACCCTGATAAAAGCAGGGTGTGGTGATGCTTGTAATCTCAGTGGGGTGGGGGCAGGGTAGAGACAGGAGGATCTGTGGAGCTTGCTGGCTAGCTGGTGATGGTGTGGATGAATTCCCAGAGATTCATGGATTTATTTGAACACTTCATCCCCCAGATGGTGGTGCTGTTTGGGAGGTTTAGGAGGTGTGGCTTTGCTGGAGGAGGTGTGACGGGGGGGGGGGGGGGGGGGGGGGGTGGGGGTTGTTAGTTTAAAGAGTTGAAAACCTTCTAGTTTCCCTCTTATTCATTCTTGAAGTTGAGAATGTGAGCTCTCAACTTGCTGATCAAGCTGCCATGACTCCCTGCCAAGAAGGTGACGGACTCTTATCCCTCTGGAACCGTGGGTCCAAACAACCCTTGCTTCTATAAGTTGCTTGGTGACACTGTTTTATCACAGGAATAGAAAAATAACTGATACAAAAGCCTCGCCAGATTGACAAGTTCCAGGTCCTAGTGAGAGATTCTGACTCAAAAAAACAAGGTGGATAGCTTCTGAGGAACAATATTCAATGCTGACCTCTGACCTTCACACACACACATGCACATGGACATACACCTGCATGCACACATCTACACACACACACACACACACACACACACACACAGAGTGAGTTAATATACTAGTTACAAAATATAGCTAGTTACAAAATTAAACAACTTTCTTCTATACAAAAAAATATCTATAGAATCTATATATGAAAACTCATCCATAAAAATTACAAATAAGATATAATAACTGAAAAAGTTTTAAAAAAATTGTAGAACCTATACAAAGAAAATACTATGAAGTGGGTCTAGAGACATGGCTTCGTGTTTAACAGCACATGCCATTCCTGCAGAAAACGAGACTTTGGCTCCCAGCGCTCACACTGCTCAGCTCAAAACCCTCTAACTCCAGTTCTAGGGGATCTGTGTGGTTTTTATCAACTTGACACAAACTAGTATCACCCGGGGAGAGGGAACTTCAATTACGGTGTCGCCTCCATCAGACTCGCCTGCAAGCATGTCTGTGGATCATTTTCTTGGTTAACGATTGATGTGGGAGGGTCCAGTCCACTGTGGGTGGGGCCATCCCTGGGCTGCTGGTCCGGGGTCTATAAGAAATCAGGCTGAGAGAACCAAGGGGATCAAGCAGCATCCTCCATGGCCTCTACTTCAGTTCCTGCCTCCACAATCCTGCCTTGAGTCCCTGCCCTGACTGCCCTTCACGATGTACCGTGATCAGGATATGTAAACCAAACAAATCCTTTTGATCATGATGTTTATCACAGGAACAGAAAGCAACCCAGGACCAGGGGCACTTTAGATCTAAGCACTACCACCCCAGCACACTGCATCCCAGGGGGATACCTGACATCTAAGCCTTGTTCTGATGACCAGAAAAATGGAAAAAGAAAGAAAGAAAAGAAAACAATTCCCCCTCAGAACCCCAAACTATCAGCTCCTCAGCCAAAGAACCAGAGACTGGTCTGAGGTTTCAGGTCCCATCAGTCGTCTTTGGAGGGAGGCAGCTGTTACTCTGCCTCAGTTTCTCTTCCTGATGCTGTGAGCAAGCACTCTGACAAAAGCACCTTAAGGGAGACAGGGTTGGCTTCGGTCACTGCTCCAGGGGGACACAGCCCCTCGTGGTAGAGAAGACATGAAGACTTGGTAGCAGGCCGGGAAGGCACAGGCACAGAGCTGTCTGCTCACATTGCATCTGCACTCAGGAAGCACAGAACCAACAGGAAGTGGGGCCTGCCTATAAAGCCTCGAGGCCCACCCCTCCCTGTGACTCACTTCCTGCAGGAAGGTCCCACTTCCTAAAGGTTCCACAATCTTCCCAAATGGCACTGCCAGCTGGGGACCAAGTGTCCAGACACATAGCCTATGGGGTATGTCTTACATTTAAACCACAGCTTACCCAAACCACAGACACCACCAGTGGGTAAACTGATTATGAGTCCACTTAAAAAGTGCAGAAAACACATCAAGAAACAGTGTACCCTGCATGGGTGGATGCAGAAGCAGAGGCAGACAGAATCACCTGCACACTTAGAAGCAGAATATAATTTGAAGGAATGAGACATTATCAAAACTTAAAAGGCAGATAAAAGGAATCACAAAAAAACTTAAGGAAATAAAAATGTAATTGACCTGGGAAATTCAATGAATGGAGTAATACAGATTAGACATGGCCAGAGTAAAGAATAATGACCTGGGAGATAGAGCCGAACAAATTACCCAGGACGAAGCAGGGAGAGGAAGGAAATGGGGGACATAAAATAAAAGCCGTTACATATTGAGAATAGAGATATTATGTCTAAAAATGTGTAACCTTCAAAGTGCCAGAAGGGGACAATCAGGAGATTAGGGAGGACGT
>CABHPQ010175516.1:32500-40203 GCA_902168405.1 Peromyscus aztecus
TAAAAATCTGAACAGTCAATAGCTAGGCAGGAGAGGGACAGGCAGGGCTGGAGGGCAGAGAGAATAAGTAGGAGGCAGAATCTAGGCTTGGAGAAAGAAGAGAACAAGGGAGAAAAAAACGGAGACACCCAGGGCCAGCCAGCCCAGCCAGCTAGACAGGGAGGAAGCAGGAAAGTAGGACGTACAGAATGAAAGGCAAAACATAGATGAAGAGAAACAGGTTAACTTAAGTTAAAAAGAGAGCTAGCCAGAAACGAGCATAAGCTAAGTCCAAGTATTCATAACTGATAAGAAGAGTCTCCATGTCATGATTTGTGGACTGGCAGTCCGAGAAAGCCTGCTATACCAACCTGCCCCACACATCCTTAGTCAGCAGCTGACATGTGTGTGGGAGCCAGAGGGCAACCTCAGGTGTTGTTCTCAGAAAACTGCCCACTTTATTTTGAGACAGGGTCTCTTACTGGCCTGTCAATTAGGCTCTTCTGGGACCAGCAAGCCCTTGAGCTCTGTCTTCCGCTATTTCCCTAGCACTGGGATTAAGCTACCCCAGCCAGCTGTTACACAAGTAGTAGACATTGAACCCAGAACCTCATGCACACATTAAGCAAATGCCCTACCACTGAGCCACACCCCCGCTCAGACACAGAGTCTTGACGTCTCGTCTGTCTTGTACACAGTATGACTTTCTGTTTTCTTCTGTCCCCTCTCTCTGAAGGCTTTGACATTTTCCATCTGGAATCACAGCACAGTTTTTTTTTTCAAGGTACTGCTGAACATTTATGGTGTCTTGTAAATAGAATCTGCTTCCTGTTACATCTTGCAACTGGTTATGGCCAGCATGTAGGCAAAGCTATTAATTTTCAAATATGTGTCTAATATTTGATTGCTTGTTTATCTTGGAGCTTTTAGTTGGTATTTTTTATGTTTTCTGGGTCTGTGGTTGTATAAGCTGAGCAGGATGGGGACTTCATTCTTCTCCTGTCTGGTGACTAAGTCTCTTATCTCCCCATATATTTTATTACATTAAGTAGTGGTGGGGGGCTAAATAAATGTAGAAGTGGCCATGTTTACTTTGTTCTTGTGTTTAGAGTGAATACCTTTATCGTGGCCCTGCAAGTACAATCCTACCATTATTTTTACTGTATTTTATTTTGTTTGTGAAGTGCAAGTGTGTTTGAATGTGCACAAAGGTATGCATGCATGTGTGTGCACATAGGTATGCATGCACGTGTGTGCACGCAGGTATGCATGCACGTGTGTGCACGTAGGTATGCATGCACATATGTGCACATGCACTTGGAAGCCAAGAGGCCAAGGCTGGGTGCCTTCCTCTAGTGCTGTCAACCACATCTTTTATTATTATCGTTATTAATTTTACTTACACATATGGATATTTTACCTACAAGTTTGTCTGTGTACCATATGTATACCTGGTGCTGGAGGAGGCCAGCAGAGGTCATTAGATGCCCTGTGACTGGAGTTACAGAGAGCTGTGAGTCAACATGTGGATGCTGGGAATAGAACCTGGGCCCTCAGAAAAGCAATAGGTTCCCTTTAACCTATGAGCCATCTCTCCGGCCACTAACAGGGTTTTAAAATGAGTAAAGAGTGTTGAATTTGATTTGATTTCAAGTCTTTTCAGTATCCATTCAGATTATCGCTTGTTTCCTTCTGTTACAATGTATTTTGCCATTCTCCCTTACATGTAAGTAATTCTTAAAATCTCGGGACGAATCAGTTGCTTTTAAAGGATGATTTTATGAACACCAGGGTTGATTTTGGTTTATTCATTTTCAAATGAATTTCCACATTTCAGTCCATCAATTAGATGGATCCGTAGCTTCATTTTTTAATTTTTACACCATCATCATTCAGTTCTCCTAACTTCATAGATGAGCTGGGTAAGGTGGATTTAGTTCAGTCAAACTGTAGGCATGAATCTTTTCAGCTCTATGGTAACCTAGACATTTGCGGTGGTTTAAAGGAGAATGGCTCATATATGGTTCCCAGTTGGTGGAACTGTTTGGGAAATATTAGGAGATGTGGCCTTGTTGGAGGAGGTGTGTCACTGGGGGTGGCCTTTGAGGTTTCAAAAACCCATGGCATTTCGGATTAGCGCTCTCTCTCTCTCTCTCTCTCTCTCTCTCTCTCTCTCTCCCCCTCCCTCCCTCCCTCCCTCTTTCTTTGCTGCTTGAAGAAGAGGTTGTAAGCTCTCAGCTTCTGCTCCAGCACCATGTCTGCCATACCTGTTGCTATGTTCCCTCCCATGATGATATTGGACTAACCCTCTGAAACTGTAAGCCAGCCCCCAATCAAATTCTTTATTTTATAAATTGCCTTGATCATGGCATCTCTTCAGAGCAATAGAACCTTAACTAAGACAACACCAACACCCTTGTCACATCTCCACAGCAAGTAAAGTGTGTGCTCTGCCCATGGCATTGGGTTCAACCACACAATGTGCTTAAACAATGCACTGTGGATGTAGGTTTTAAGAGCAGAAGTTTAAAGTATGATAGTGCTGAGTGCTTGTCTTCCTCTCTGCCATCACCGTGAGAAGAACAAACCACAGCTAAACTATTTGTCAAAACGATGATAAATTTTAACCTAGACCTGCAATTTGGACCCAAGTCCAGCCAACCCAAGATGACAGCAGCCAGTGCACACGTAACCTACAAGACATGTGACCAAAAATAAATAATGGTTGTTTTCAGCCGTGCAGATGGAGGTGGCTTGTTACACAGCAATACTCTGGTGGTAGCTGACAGATACACTAGGCAACTACTCCCCCCATTTTCTCTGTCTCAGGATAATTTACTGTAGCCTGGAAATAGGGTCCATTTTTCTCATTTATTAGAACAGCTTGCAAGCTGTAGTCCTGGAATTAAAAAGTTAGCCGTCTCCTAAGCAGAAAGGCCAAGAATCTGGTGGTTGATTAATCCATGATACTGGATGCCTGAGCAGTACCAATCTGGTGCTGAGTTCTGGGAACAGGAGTTCTCTAGGAAGAGAAATGCTGGTCCTCAGTCTATGCTAGAATCCCAAAGAGGAAGGTTCGAAACCAGTGAAGAAATGCCTGGGGAACAGGATAGATGAACTTGCCAGCAAGAGTGAGGGCAAGCATGCAACAAGCAAAACTCCCTTCTTCCATGTCCTTTTATGTGAGCTACCACCAGGAGGGTTTTAGTTGACTGCAGTAGTCAAGCTGACAGCAAGATTAACACCTGGGTTCTTCTGGCCATCATGCTTGCTTGGCAAGCACTCTAACCACTGAGCAATCTCCCTAGCCAGGCCCCCTGCTTTGTTCTTTCCTCAATTGAAAGATACAGACCGACTGAAGAAGGTGAAGTCCCAACAACATGCTGCCCACAGGAAACTCACACACAAGTGAAGTCCTACACAGACCAATAAGGAAAAGATAGAAAAAGATACTTTGTTCAAATAGAAACTCATTGTGTGCAAAAGTAGTGTGCACCCCCCCCCACGTCTAAAAAAATGCATGTAAAAATAAAATTAAATTAAGGCAACACATGAACTTTTGTCTACTTGGTAAATGAAACTGCAGTAATAAGGGCTCTTGAGTGAGAGCCCTTGATTCAAAATAATAAAGTGGAGAGCAATTGAAAAAAAAATCAATGTCTTGTTACACACACACACACACACACACACACACACACACACATACACACACACACAAACAAGCAACCATAAATGTGCACAGTGCACACATATAACACAAAGCCAAAAAATTGTAAGCTTCAAATAAAGGAAAAGATGTCAATGTGCGAGTATAACACAAAGTGAGAAGACAGAGCATGGGGTGGTGTCTGCAACAGATCAGAGACCGGCTTCTGAGTACTGAGTAGCTACCTACAGAGAGGTCTGCTTAGAACCTGGAAAGCAATGGCTCATTAGCAGAGCTAGAGTGGGTTCCAAGGTTGGTACTCTTCATTGAATTGGTCCCAGGCTACTATTGGCAGCACCGTCCCTAGGCAGGTGGCCCTGGGTTGGAGAAAGCTGGCTGAGGAAGCCAGAGAGTGGCCCAGCATGATTCCTGCCTCCAGGTTCCTGCTTGAGATCATGCTCCGACTTCCCTCAATTGGTATCCAGAAATGTAAGCCAAAACACACCCTCTCCTCCCCAAGTTGCTTAGGTCAGAGTGTGGTACCATGGCACAGAGAAGTAACTGGCATGGGTCTTATTACCTAGCCATGCCCCAGCCCCACAGCTTCCTAAAACCACAATTCAAGCAATTCTTGTACACATCAAACTGCTCAAAGCCTACTCATCCAAACAGAGACTGACAAAAGTCCCCACCACCAGACTGGCCAGCATCAGCACCTCGATAGCACACCAGCTGAGTGTGAAATAACCTGGAGAAGCAGAGAATCTAGGGGGCTTAAACACACATGACCCTTTGACACTCTGTTTTCACTTTTAGTCATTTATTCCACAGAGATTCCAGCCAAATTCCACTTTGATTATGTTCAGCAGTTGCATATCAAGCATCTATCCTGTGCCAGATGCTGAAAAAGGTATGAAGCCCATGAAAGACATCTGGCACAGCCCGTCTTGGCATCGCTTCATAGTCCGCCTGGCACGGCCATCTCGGCATCTCTCTACAGTCTAATAAGTTGAGTGAAATTGAATTTAGGTATTTCATACAATTAGTGAGAGTCACAAGGTTCAGAAAGAGGAGTGAGGCTCCCAGCAAGTGGCTGAGCAGAGCCTTGAACCGATGTCTGCCTAACTCTCAAAAAAGAAAACTCAGGCTGGTATAGGTTAGATGTTACCACACAAGAGTCCATTGGCCTGAAGACAGAAACTAGTTCCCAAAACCCCAGGGAACCATCTCAGTGTCCAGTTGGTAATAAAGAAAACTGTGTTAGCTGTTTCTGATAGATGGTACACATTTTACAGTCCATTTGTCTGTCTAGGTACATATATGTAGGTTCTGAATGAGAAATGTCCCCCACAGGCTCATGTGTTTGAACAGCTAGTCCCACTTGGTGGCGCTGTTTGGGGAGGTCATGGAATCTTTATGAGGGAAGCCTGCTGGAGGAAGCAGTCACTGAAGGCGGGCTTTGGGGGTGTATACCTCCCCCTGCTTCCTGCTCAATCTCTCACATGACCAGGCAGCTTCCTGCTCCGGCAGCCATATCATGTCTTCCTCATTATCATGGACTCTGTCCCTCAGGAACCATGAACCAAAATGAGCTTTTTCTTCCTCAAGTTGCTCTTGGTCATGGCATTTTATCACAGTAACAGAAAAACGACTATATATATATATTTAATGCAAGGTGATGTTTCAAAAAATATTTCATTACAAGGCTGGAGCTAGGAGTCACTGATGGACATTTCTTTTGCACCTGAAGAGATCCCAAGTCGGAATAACAGCTACATGAGAAGAAAGGTCTATGTTTATCTGTAACTCCTCCCCATCCCACCCCAAAAACATCCCCTAGGATGAGCACAGTTAAGCCAGGCCATTTCTTAAGGCCATGGTTAGGTAGACATGGCTCTACACCTGTTGCTTTGAAATTCTAAATGATTGTCTTTGCATTTGTGCTTTTTAAAGAAGTATTTTTATTATGATTTTAAATTATGTGCGTGCGCACACAGGAGCCGAACTGTGCATGTGAGTGCAGTACCCACAGAGGCCAGAAGAGGTCACTGAATTCTCCCGAAGCTGGAGTTCCAGGCAATGGTGAGCTGCCTGGTGTGGGTGTTGAGAACCCAGCTCAAGTCCTCTGCAAAAGCAGTATGTGCTCCTAACAACTGAGCCATCTCTCCAAGCCCTGTACCTATGTTTTATGAGTGAGTTCAGATAGAACAACAGAGGGCATGCTGGGGCCTTGGGTCTGGACTCTCACACAGTCTTACTAGAAGGGCTAATAGGTGCACATCTTGGGGGTAGGAGGCCCCAGGGCACCACTTGACAGGTGGATGAGCAAGAGTCTCCAGCCCACCCTGATCCAAGTGTGTTCCACACAGAGGCTGCCGCTCCACTGGGAAGGGCTCCCACACTGCCATAGGTCAGGGCTGTAGTCTATAGAAAGGACAGATGGACTTTCTGTCCTGGCCAGGTCTGGCCCTGGCTGTTGCCATGAATTCCCACGTTCCTCCCCAGTGCAGAGGCAGCTTGAGGGATCCTCGGAGACAGGGCAATAGGAACGGATGCTGGCGGCGAGGGACATGGATGAAGGGAGCCGACACTATAAAGATATAGGGGAGATGAACCAAGTGTGGCCTTCTGACCTGGCCTGAAGTCCCTAGCCCAGGTGGGGACTGGGGAGGTCTGAAGGTTTAGAAGGCACTACAGAAAGATAACAAAATGACCTGATCCACCACCTCTCCCTGCCAGCCAACTGTCTGGGACCTGGCTCTGCTGAGAGTTCTTTGAATCCTTTAGTCAATAGAGCATGGCGTTCATGGACCCATGCGTGTGTCAGACCCATGTACATCAGAGCCAAGAGCCCTGAGCCTCCTGTGATGTCAGAGCCAAGTGCCCTGGGCCTCCTGTGATGTCAGAGCCAAGAGCCCTGGGCCTCCTGTGATGTCAGAGCCAAGAGCCCTGAGCCTCCTGTGATGTCAGAGCCAGGAGCCCTGGACCTCCCGTGGTGCTTCTTTGCAACTATGCAAACACTCTGTCCAGGCCCTGGTGAAGGGAGAGACCTCCTGCCTGTCTGCTTGAGCTGAGGTGGTCTGTTTCTACTTTCAGCCTTTCCAGGGTCCCTAGCCTGCTGTGTTCAGACTGATCTTGTCCCATCAGTCCCTGGGGTCCCCAGCCTTCAGGCTGTGGACCTGAGATTTCCCAGCCTCCACAAGCACTCGAGCCAATTCCTTATCATGAGTCAGTTTGTTGCCTAACACACACACACACACACACACACACACACACACATACACACACACACACATACACGCCCTACTGCCTCTGTTTCTCTAGAGTACTGGCAGACCCAGCCTTGCTCAGTCAGTCCTGCCCCTGCCAGGCTCCTATGCCAGTTGCCCTGGTGGCCATCCTGATGCGTCTCCTGCTTACCCTCAGCCTGTTGGTGTCTCATACACACTCCTGACAACACTCTCAGGCCTCCAATCATGTTGCCTTGGTTAGTCCCTCTCCCCATGATTCTATGCTACCCTCCCGCCTCTCAGACAACAGCAGAGTCAACCATGAGAGGGAACGAGGCCACGCTGGCCAAGGGGAGCCCTGACCAGTGGGTAAGGTTTCCTTTCTTCTGGGCCTCATTGCCAAGTGGCTAAGTGTGTGGCAGGAGACTTCCAAACCACCACCTGCCCAGGCACCATAGGTGCCACTAGACTGTGTGTGTACTTGCATGCCATGAACTTGCCTATGATCATGTATGTATGTGCATGTGTGCGTGCGTGCGTGCATGCATGCGTGAGTGTGTGTGTGTGTGTGTGTGTGTGTGTGTGTGTGTGTGTGTGTGTATGGGAACTGGGGGGCAGCTGCAAACCTCCCCACCACCAGCCTGTCCTCTACCAAGCTAGAGGATGGTGGAGAGCTTACAGGCTGCCCTCATTAATATTTATGACAGAGAGAGGAAGTTGCATAAATCTTCCCTGATACTTAATTAAACCAAACTTCGTTTGATTTCCCCTCTTTCTGCCTCACCGAGTGTGGCCAGCATGCCTATTAGATTCTCATCCTCGCCCAGTGGCCGAGGCTGGACAGAATT